>JAJIBD010003302.1:0-92500 GCA_021461705.1 Cryptotis parvus | reverse complement strand
GAATCTATTCCGGGTGTCACCGAGGGGATCTATTCTGGCTGTCATTGAGGGACGTAATCTGGGTGGCACCAAGGGGATCTGTTCCCAGTGTCCCTGAGGGGATCTCTAGGTTTCGCTGAGGTGACTTCTGGGGAGTTGCAGGCAGCTCTGAGAAGAATCCGTGTCTGTGTCTCCCTGGCAGTTGCCCCCGACCACTGGCCACTGAGGGGCCTATGGCTTCTGGCTTCTGGGTGAGCAGAGGGGCAGAGACCTCCTGCAGCCTGGGAAACACGGGTTCTCCGTGTGGGGTGCAAGGGCTGGTGACTGACCTGTTTGAGGATGTCGACAGGGTCCATCCTGCTCTGGACCGAGCCTGGCTTCCCTGGCAATGTGGGCGTGGTTTTATGTAAGTTTTGGGAACTTCCTTTGGGATTGGGGGTGTGGCCTCCCGTGCCACATCTGAGCAGCAGGGGTGGGTTTTGAGGAGGACGTGGGCTTTCTTCCCACCATTTTCATTCACACCCAGCTGGGCTGGAACAGTGGAGAGATGAAATGATTAAAACAGACGCTCCTGACTCGTGACACATCAGTTCCTGGCGTTTCACACAGCTGACCTTCTTTCCGCCTCTTTCCAGAGCACAGGAGAGACATCTGCCTGGCTCAGGAAGCCATGCTTAGGGTGATGTCTTCGCAGTGGCATTCTGCAGTGCTCGAGGCTGGCTCCTGCGGTGGGCAAGTCTTCCCTGGAGAGTAGCAAGGAAGCCGGTCCCCAATGGCGGTGACTGGGGGCTCAGCCCGTCCTCAGCCTGAGCATGGCTGTGCTTTCCAGAGGATCCCAGATCCTCAGGGGTGCTGGCTGGTGAAGAAGCCCGTGTCGTGGAGAGGTGTGAGCTGCGGGACCAGGCAGGAGCAGGGTGCTGGGGCTCCGCTGGGGCTCCGATGCACTGTGTTCCAGGTTGGATCAGTGCATGCTTACTGCTTCAGGCTGAAACCTGAGAGCAGAGAAGATGGCCAGCTGCCTCTAGTCTGCCAATGCGACACTGCCTCCAGCTCGGACGACATGATACTGCCTCCAGCTAGGATGAAATGATACTGCCTCTAGCTCAGGCTACGTGATACTGCCTCTAGCTCAGACGACATGATACTGCCTCTAGCTCAGACGACATATTGTCTCCAGCTCAGACGGCATGATACTGCACCCAGCTCGACGATATGATAATGCCTCCAGCTCAGACGACATGATACTGCCTCCTAGCTCAGACGACATGATACTGCCTCTAGCTCAGACGACATGATACTGCCTCTAGCTCAGGCGACATGATACTGTCTCTAGCTCAGGCGACATGATACTGCCTCTAGCTCAGGCGACATGATACTGCCTCCAGCTCAGACGACATGATATTGCCTCCAGCTCAGATGACATGATACTGCACCCAGCTCAGACAATATGATACTGCCTCTAGCTCAGACGACATGATACTGCCTCTTGCTCGGACGACATGATACTGCACCCAGCTTGGACGAAATGATACTGCCTCCAGCTCGGACGACATGATACTGCACCCAGCTTGGACGAAATGATACTGCCTCCAGCTCGGATGACATGATACTGCCTCTAGCTCGAACAACATGATACTGCCTCAAGCTTGGGCGACATGATACTGCACCCAGCGAGGATGACATGATACTGCACCCAGCTCAGACGACATGATACTGCCTCTAGTTCAGACGACATGATACTGCCTCTAGCTCAGACGACATGATACTGCCTCTAGCTCAGACGACATGATACTGCCTCTTGCTCCGGACAACATGATACTGCCTCCAGCTCGGATGACATGATACTGCCTCTTGCTCGGACAACATGATACTGCCTCCAGCTCGGATGACATGATACTGCACCCAGCTCGGACGAAATGATACTGCCTCTAGCTCAGGCGACATGATACTGCCTCTAGCTCAGACGACATGATACTGCCTCTAGCTCGGACAACATGATATTGCCTCTAGCTCAGACGACATGATACTGCCTCTAGCTTGGACAACGTGATACTGCCTCCAGCTCGGATGACATGATACTGCACCCAGCTCGGACGAAATGGTACTGCCTCCAGCTCGGATGACATGATACTGCCTCTAGCTCAGACGACATGATACTGCCTCTAGCTCGGACAACATGATACTGCCTCCAGCTCAGATGACATGATACTGCCTCTAGCTTGGACAACATGATATTGCCTCTAGCTCAGACGACATGATACTGCTTCTAGCTCAGACGACAAGATACTGCCTCTAGCTTGGACAACATGATACTGCCTCTAGCTCAGGCGACATGATACTGCCTCTAGCTCAGGCGACATGATATTGCCTCTAGCTCAGACGACATGATACTGCCTCTGGCTTGGACAACATGATACTGCCTCCAGCTCAGACGACATGATACTGCCTCTAGCTCAGATGACATGATACTGCCTCTAGCTCAGACGACATGATACTGCCTCTGGCTTGGACAACATGATACTGCACCCAGCTCGGACGACATGATACTGCACCCAGCTCAGACGACATGATACTGCCTCTAGCTCAGATTACATGATACTGCCTCTAGCACAGATTACATGATACTGCCTCTAGCTCAGATGACATGATACTGCACCCAGCTCGGACGACATGATACAGCACCCAGCTTGGACGACATGATACTGTCTCTAGCTCAGGTGACATGATACTGCACCCAGCTCGGATGACATGATACTACCTCTAACTCGGACCACATGATACTGCCGCTAGCTCAGACAACATGATACTGCCTCCAGCTCGGATGTCATGATACTGCCTCTAGCTCGGACGACATGATACTGCCTTCAGCTCTGACGACATGATACTGCACCCAGCTCAGGCGACATGATACTGCCTCCAGCTCAGGCGACATATTGCGTCCAGCTCAGGCGGCATGATACTGCACCCAGCTTCGACGATATGATACTGCCTCCAGTTCTGATGACATGATACTGCCTCTAGCTCAGACGACATGATACTGCCTCTAGCTCAGATGGCATGATACTGCCTCTAGCTCGGACGACATGATACTGCACCCAGCTAGGAGTCATGATACTGCCTCTAGCTCAGACGACATGATACTGCCTCTAGCTCAGACGACATGATACTGCCCCTAGCTCGGACGACATGATACTGCACCCAGCTCAAACGACATGATACTGCCTCTTGCTCAGGCAACATGATACTGCCTCTAGCTCAGATGACATGATACTGCCCCTACTTGGAGACATGATACTGCACCCAGCTCAAACGACATGGTACTGCCTCTAGCTCGGACGACATGATACTGCCTCCAGCTCGGATGACATGATACTGCACCCAGCTAGGATGACATGATACTGCCTCCAGCTCAGACGACATGATACTGCCTCTAGCTCAGACGACATGATACTGCCTCTAGCTCAGACGACATGATACTGACTCCTGCTCAGATGACATGATACTGCCCCTACTCGGACGACATGATACTGCACCCAGCTAGTGCGACATGATATTGCCTCCAGCTTGGATGACATGATACTGCACCCAGCTAGGACGACGTGATACTGCCTCCATCTCAGATGACATGATACTGCCTCCATCTCAGACGACATGATACTGCCTCTAGCTCAGATGACATGATACTGCCCCTACTCGGACGACATGATACTGCACCCAGCTAGGGATGACATGATACAGCACCCAGCTCGGACAACATGATACTGCCTCTAGCTCAGGCAACATGATACTTCGTCTAGCTCGGACGACATGATACTGCACCCAGCTCAGAGGACATGATACTGCCTCTAGCTCAGACGACATGATACTGCCTCTAGCTCGGATGACATGATACTGCCTCCAGCTCATCTGATACGACACTGCCTCCAGCTCAGATGATACCATACTGCCTCCAGCTCAGATGATACCATACTGCCTCCAGCTCAGATGATACCATACTGCCTCAACTCGACTGATAGGATACTGCCTCTAGCTTAGATGATACAATACTGCCCTTTTCCCAGAACCAGGCCACATTTCCCTACAAACACATACCATGGGGCCACACAGTCATGCACAGAGAATCCCAGCAAGCTCCTGCTTGTCTTGTTCCTGCAGCAGTCTGGGCATTTTGAGGAAGAGGAGGAGGTGGAGCTCTGCGTGGCCAGTTCCTGCCTAGCTGTAGGAGCTCAACGTATGAATGGTCGCGTGCTGGGGGAGGATTGTGTGAGAGGGACAGAGTGAGACACAGGCGTGAGGGTGCAGGAGGGAGGGTGCAGGTGTGACATACAGGTGTGCGGGTGGGTTCAGGAGTGAGGGTGCAGGTGTGTGGGTGCAGGTGTGAGGGTGCAGGTGTGAGAGGGCAGGTGTGAGGGTACAGGTGTGAGGGTGCAGGTGTGTGGGTACAGGTGTGTGGGTACAGGTGTGAGGGTGCAGGTGTGTGGGTGCAGGTGTGAGGCGCAGGTGTGAGGGTGCAGGTGTGAGGGTGCAGGTGTGTGGGTACAGGTGTGAGGGTGCAGGTGTGAGGGTACAGGTGTGAGGGTACAGGTGTGAGGGTACAGGTGTGTGGGTGCAGGTGTGAGGGTGCAGGTGTGAGAGGGCAGGTGTGAGGGTACAGGTGTGAGGGTGCAGGTGTGTGGGTACAGGTGTGAGGGTGCAGGTGTGTGGGTACAGGTGTGAGGGTGCAGGTGTGAGGGTACAGGTGTGTGGGTGCAGGTGTGAGGGTGCAGGAGTGAGGGTGCAGGAGTGAGGGTGCAGGTGTGAGGGTGCAGGTTTGAGGGTGCAGGTGTGAGGGTGCAGGTGTGAGGGTGCAAGTGTGAGGGTGCAGGTGTGAGGGTCCAGGTGTGAGGGTGCAGGTGTGAGGGTGCAGGTGTGAGGGTGCAGGTGTGTGGGTGCAGGAGTGAGGGTGCAGGTGTGTGGGTGCAGGAGTGAGGGTGCAGGTGTGAGGGTGCAGGTGTGAGGGTGCAGGTGTGAGGGTGCAAGTGTGAGGGTGCAGGTGTGAGGGTCCAGGTGTGAGGGTGCAGGTGTGAGGGTGCAGGTGTGAGGGTGCAGGTGTGTGGGTGCAGGAGTGAGGGTGCAGGTGTGTGGGTGCAGGTGTGAGGGTGCAGGTGTGAGGGTGCAGGTGTGAGGGGTACAGGTGTGGGGTGCAGGTGTGAGGGTGCAGGTGTGAGGGTGCAGGTGTGTGGGTGCAGGAGTGAGGGTGCAGGTGTGAGGGTACAGGTGTGAGGGTGCAGGTGTGTGGGTGCAGGAGTGAGGGTGCAGGTGTGAGGGTACAGGTGTGAGGGTACAGGTGTGTGGGTGCAGGTGTGAGGGTGCAGGTGTGAGAGGGCAGGTGTGAGGGTACAGGTGTGAGGGTGCAGGTGTGTGGGTACAGGTGTGAGGGTGCAGGTGTGTGGGTACAGGTGTGAGGGTGCAGGTGTGAGGGTACAGGTGTGTGGGTGCAGGTGTGAGGGTGCAGGAGTGAGGGTGCAGGAGTGAGGGTGCAGGTGTGAGGGTGCAGGTTTGAGGGTGCAGGTGTGAGGGTGCAGGTGTGAGGGTGCAAGTGTGAGGGTGCAGGTGTGAGGGTCCAGGTGTGAGGGTGCAGGTGTGAGGGTGCAGGTGTGAGGGTGTGCAGGTGTGTGGGTGCAGGAGTGAGGGTGCAGGTGTGTGGGTGCAGGAGTGAGGGTGCAGGTGTGAGGGTGCAGGTGTGAGGGTGCAGGTGTGAGGGTGCAAGTGTGAGGGTGCAGGTGTGAGGGTCCAGGTGTGAGGGGTGCAGGTGTGAGGGTGCAGGTGTGAGGGTGCAGGTGTGTGGGTGCAGGAGTGAGGGTGCAGGTGTGGGTGCAGGTGTGAGGGTGCAGGTGTGAGGGTGCAGGTGTGAGGTACAGGTGTGAGGGTGCAGGTGTGAGGGTGCAGGTGTGAGGGTACAGGTGTGAGGGTGCAGGTGTGTGGGTGCAGGAGTGAGGGTGCAGGTGTGAGGGTACAGGTGTGACGGTACAGGTGTGAGGGTGCAGGTGTGAGGGTGCAGGTGTGAGGGTGCAGGTGTGAGGGTGCAGGTGTGAGGGTGCAGGTGTGAGGGGGCAGGTGTGTGGGTGCAGGAGTGAGGGTGCAGGTGTGAGGGTACAGGTGTGACGGTACAGGAGTGAGGGTGCAGGTGTGAGGGTGCAGGTGTGAGGGTGCAGGTGTGAGGGTGCAGGTGTGAGGGTGCAGGTGTGAGGGTGCAGGTGTGAGGGTACAGGTGTGACGGTACAGGTGTGAGGGTGCAGGTGTGAGGGTGCAGGTGTGAGGGTGCAGGTGTGGGTACAGGTGTGACGGTACAGGAGTGAGGGTGCAGGTGTGAGGGTGCAGGAGTGAGGGGTGCAGGTGTGGGGGTGCAGGTGTGAGGGTGCAGGTGTGAGGGTGCAGGTGTGAGGGTGCAGGTGTGAGGGTGCAGGTGTGAGGGTGCAGGTGTGTGGGTGCAGGAGTGAGGGGTGCAGGTGTGTGGGTGCAGGAGTGAGGGTGCAGGTGTGAGGGTACAGGTGTGACGGTACAGGTGTGAGGGTGCAGGTGTGAGGGTGCAGGTGTGAGGTGCAGGTGTGAGGGTGCAGGTGTGAGGGTGCAGGTGTGAGGGGCAGGTGTGTGGGTGCAGGAGTGAGGGTGCAGGTGTGAGGGTACAGGTGTGACGGTACAGGAGTGAGGGTGCAGGTGTGAGGTGCAGGTGTGAGGTGCAGGTGTGAGGGTGCAGGTGTGAGGGTGCAGGTGTGAGGGTGCAGGTGTGAGGGTGCAGGTGTGTGGCGCAGGCGTGAGGGTACAGGTGTGAGGGTGCAGATGTGAGGGTGCAGGTGAGGGTGCAGGTGTGAGGGTGCAAGTGTGAGGGTGCAGGTGTGAGGGTCCAGGTTTGAGGGTGCAGGTGTGTGGGTGCAGGTGTGTGGGTGCAGGTGTGTGGGTGCAGGTGTGAGGGTGCAGGTGTGAGGGTGCAGGTGTGAGGGTGCAGGTGTGAGGGTGCAGGTGTGAGGGTGCAGGTGTGTGGGTGCAGGTGTGAGGGTGCAGGTGTGAGGGTGCAGGTGTGAGGATGCAGGAGTGAGGGTGCAGGTGTGAGGGTGCAGGTGTGAGGGTGCAGGTGTGAGGGTGCAGGTGTGAGGGTGCAGGTGTGTGGGTGTAGGTGTGTGGGTGCAGGTGTGAGGGTGCAGGTGTGAGGGTGCAGGTGTGTGGGTGCAGGTGTGAGGGTGCAGGTGTGAGGGTGCAGGTGTGAGGGTGCAGGTGTGAGGGTGCAGGTGTGAGGGTGCAGGTGTGAGGATGCAGGAGTGAGGGGTGCCGGTGTGAGGGTGCAGGTGTATGGGTGCAGGTGTGAGGGTGCAGGTGTGTGGGTGCAGGTGTGTAGGTGCAGGTGTGCGGGTGCAGGTGTGAGCGGGCAGGTGTGAGGTACAGGTGTGAGGGACAGGTGTGAGTTATAGGTGTGAGGGTGCCAGGGCTTTGAGAAGTGACCTCGAAGAGTGAGGCCTGTGAGGGTTCTGCACTGGTTGGAACGTTCTAGAATTCTGTGCCCTGTCTTAATGGCTGGCCCGTCCATGCAGGTGGAGCCTGGTTTTGTGCCCCTCCCCTTGGCATTCTGCTCTCGCTCTCCCAGGGGAACTGAGACTCACAGTGAAGCTGACTGTGCCTAGGTTTGTGGGGCCTCTGGGGTGCTCGTGGCTCCTGTCCGTGTGAGCAGGGAAGGGCAAGGCCATGCCTGGAGGGTTCTGGACTCTCTGTCCTAGGGCTTGTGTGAGCAGTGGGTGCTGCGGGCTCTGCCGGTCACTCTGGCAAAGCTCAGAGTGGCTTCAGGATCCAGACCTGTCTCCATGCTGGGCGCGTCAGGCTGGGTCAGAATGAGGCACCCACCCTGGACCCCGGACATAAGCACCCTGCCAAGAGCCTCACCTAATGCTCCACCATCAGACCCTGTTCCTTCTGGGTGGGGCCCCACCCTCTAGGACAGGTCAGGTGCGGCCCGTGAGGTGGTTCTGCTGCCCTCAGGAGTGCGTGAACAGGCTCCCGCCTGGACCCCGCTCTCTGGTGGCTGTCAGCATGGGTCCCCGCATGGAGTCTCTCTTCCCAGTGGACGGAGAGCCCTTGCTGGGACCATGTCCACAGGGGAGTAGGGAGAGGGGAGAGGAGGAGGAGGGGAGGAAAGGAGGCGAGGTGGGGAGTGGGGGGCAGCTGGGACGGGAGGGGTCAGCAGGAGGCTCAGCGCACACACATCGGACCAGGATGTGCCACGACCCGGATGTCGTGGCCCCTGTCCCCTCTGCCTGCTCTGTGGCCCCCTCCGAGGTGAGGGTGTCGGTGTCTCCTCTTGCCCAGCCTGCTCCCAGGTGCGGTCGTGAGGACACCCCACCTTGACCTGGGTGCGCACCTGGCCCCAGGTGGGGCTTTCTCGGCAGCCCCAGGGCCAGAGCAGACCCCAGACCCCACGGGAACAGCGGCTGAAGTGCGCCCAGAGTGCGCTTTTATGGCGTCTGATGAAATATTTATTAACTGAGATTTGCATGTTTTGAGGGAAGATACAGACCCCCCAACCCTGTTAATCAGAAATGCAGCATCTCAGCAGATGTTAGCGACATGGCAGTGATGGATGTGGGCATTTACGTTTTATTTAGCTGATTGCAGACGTGTTTATGTCACGACTGGGTCCAGAAAGGGCCTATGGCACTCTGAGTTCTCTGGGACACAGACTAACGGGGAGAGGGCAGTGTTGGGGCAGGAGTAGGGAGGGGTGGTGAGCAAGGCCAGGCCCTACTGCCCGTGTGTCCCTGTTTGCGGGAGTGAGGGCTCCATGTGGGCATCATCATGGTGCCTGGGAGGGTCTAGGTGTCTCTATTGCAATGAGGCCCACCCACCCACGGAGCCTCCATCCCAGCAGACACGGGCCCACCTGTCCACGGAGTCTCCATCCCAGCAGACACGGGCCCACCTGTCCACGGAGTCTCCATCCCATCAGACACAGGTCCACCTGTCCACAGAGTCTCCATCCCAGCAGACACAGGGCCCACCTGTCCACAGAGTCTCCATCCCAGCAGACACGGGCCCACCTGTCCACGGAGCCTCCATCCCAGCAGACACGGGCCCACCTGTCCACGGAGTCTCCATCCCAGCAGACACGGGCCCACCTGTCCACGGAGTCTCCATCCCAGCAGACACGGGCCCACCTGTCCACGGAGTCTCCATCCCATCAGACACAGGTCCACCTGTCCACAGAGTCTCCATCCCAGCAGACACAGGGCCCACCTGTCCACAGAGTCTCCATCCCATCAGACACGGGTCCACCTGTCCACAAAGTTTCCATCCCATCAGACACAGGGCCCACCTGTCCACAGAGTCTCCATCCCAGCAGACATGGGTCCACCTGTCCACAGAGTCTCCATCCCATCAGACACAGGGCCCACCTGTCCACAGAGTCTCCATCCCATCAGACACAGGGCCCACCTGTCCACGGAGTCTCCATCCCATCAGACACAGGGCCCACCTGTCCACAGAGTCTTCATCCCAGCAGACACAGGACCCACCTGTCCACAGAGCCTCCATCCAGCAGACACAGGGCCCACCTGTCCACGGAGTCTCCATCCCATCAGACACAGGGCCCACCTGTCCATGGAGTCTTCATCCCAGCAGACACAGGACCCACCTGTCCACAGAGCCTCCATACAGCAGACACGGGCCCACCTGTCCACGGAGATGGCCCTTCTCTGTGGCGAGAGGCACACTGGCTTTACAGCCTCAATGGAAAATGTGAGCCCCGAAGCCCCTGCCTTCGTCCTACCTCACACCCGCCCTATTAACTGATCAGACGACAGCAGGGAATACGCAGCAGACATGGCTGCCTCTGGCTCCTGGGCCAAGCCCTGGAAGAGCGTGTCCTAATCCGGAATTGAGAGCTAACGGCAGGAGGGGGACCTGTTGGAGCGCCCCTCCACCCCGCTCCCTGCGCCTCTTAAACGCACCTCATTATGAATTCATTTTAAGCTTCATTGAGTCCCAGAGATTAATCTGGCATAAATTTCACCGTAAGACTCTGGAAACTTCCATGTCAAGGACGCTGCTGAGTGGCTGCTATTTAATAGGGCGCGTGCTCTGGCCGGTTGCAGCCACAGGCTGGGCCCGGGAGTGGCTGAGTGGGTTCACCTGGCCTCTCATCTGTTTACAGAACCCACTGAGTGGGGTTCACCTGGCTTCTCACCTCTGTTTACAGAACCCACTGAGTGGGGCTCAGCTGGCCTCTCACCTGTTTACAGAACCCACTGAGTGGGGGCTCGCCTGGCCTCTCACCTGTTTACAGAACCCACTGAGTGGGGCTCACCTGGCCTCTCACCTCTGTTTACAGAACCCACTGAGTGGGGCTCGCCTGGCCTCTCACCTGTTTACAGAACCCACTGAGTGGGGCTCGCCTGGCCTCTCATCTGTTTACAGAACCCACTGAGTGGGGCTCACCTGGCCTCTCACCTGTTTACAGAACCCACTGAGTGGGGCTCGCCTGGCCTCTCACCTGTTTACAGAACCCACTGAGTGGGGCTCCGCCTGGCCTCTCACCTGTTTACAGAACCCACTGAGTGGGGGCTCACCTGGACTCTCACCTGTTTACAGAACCCACTGAGTGGGGCTCGCCTGGCCTCTCGCCTCTGTTTACAGAACCCACTGAGTGGGGCTCGCCTGGCCTCTCACCTGTTTACAGAACCCACTGAGTGGGGCTCACCTGGCCTCTCACCTCTGTTTACAGAACCCACTGAGTGGGGCTCGCCTGGCCTCTCACCTGTTTACAGAACCCACTGAGTGGGGCTCACCTGGCCTCTCACCTGTTTACAGAACCCACTGAGTGGGGCTCACCTGGCCTCTCACCTCTGTTTACAGAACCCACTGAGTGGGGCTCGCCTGGCCTCTCACCTGTTTTACAGAACCCACTGAGTGGGCCTCACCTGGCCTCTCACCTGTTTACAGAACCCACTGAGTGGGGCTCGCCTGACCTCTCACCTGTTTACAGAACCCACTGAGTGGGGCTCACCTGGCCTCTCACCTGTTTACAGAACCCACTGAGTGGGGCTCACCTGGCCTCTCACCTGTTTACAGAACCCACTGAGTGGGGCTCACCTGGCCTCTCACCTCTGTTTACAGAACCCACTGAGTGGGGCTCGCCTGGCCTCTCACCTGTTTACAGAACCCACTGAGTGGGGCTCGCCTGGCCTCTCACCTGTTTACAGAACCCACTGAGTGGGGCTCGCCTGGCCTCTCAGCTCTGTTTACAGAACCCACTGAGTGGGGCTCACCTGGCCTCTTACCTGTTTACAGAACCCACTGAGTTCGGCTCACCTGACCTCTCACCTGTTTACAGAACCCACTGAGTGGGGCTCACCTGGCCTCTCACCTGTTTACAGAACCCACTGAGTGGGGCTCACCTGACCTCTCACCTGTTTACAAACCCACTGAGTGGGGCTCACCTGGCCTCTCACCTGTTTACAGAACCCACTGAGTGAGGCTCGCCTGGCCTCTCACCTGTTTACTAAACCCCAGGCAAGGCCCCAGCTGGGACCCTGGTCCTAGGGCCTGCCGGCACCCCCTGGGCCTCTAGGAGTCTCCCCATGCCCCTGTTGTCTTGGGGTCCTGCAGAGCTTTAGACATGTTAAGGCACAACACGTGGCAGTGGCAGCTGCTGGGAGGAGGCATTCCCAGGAGGAGGTGGGGTCACCAGGAGGAGGTGGGAGTCTTTAGGAGAAGGTGGGGGTCCCAGGAGGAGGTGGGGTTCCCACAGGTGGTTCTGCTCTTGGGTACTAAATGGGAGCCCAAAGGCAGTAGAGCAGATTTTCTTCCTTCCTTCCTTCCTTCCTTCCTTCCTTCCTTCCTTCCTTCCTTCCTTCCTTCCTTCCTTCCTTCCTTCCTTCCTTCCTTCCTTCCTTCCTTCCTTCCTTCCTTCCTTCCTTCCTTCCTTCCTTCCTTCCTTCCTTCCTTCCTTCCTTCCTTCCTTCCTTCCTTCCTTCCTTCCTTCCTTCCTTCCTTCCTTCCTTCCTTCCTTCCCCTTCCTTCCTTCCTTCCTTCCTTTTTCCCTCCCCTCCCTCCCTCCCTCCCTCCCTTCCTTCCTTCCTTCCTCCCTCCCTCCCTCCTTCCTCCCTCCCTCCCTTCCTTCCTTCCTTCCTTCCTTCCTTCCTTCCTTCCTTCCTTCCTTCCTTCCTTCCTTCCTTCCTTCCCCTTCCTTCCTTCCTTCCTTCCTCCCTCCTTCCTTCCTCCCTTCCTTCCTTTCTCCCTTCCTCCCTTCCTTCCTCCCTCCCTCCTTTCCTTCCTTCCTCCCTCCCTCCCTTCCTCCCTCCCTCCCTCCCTCCCTCCCTCCCTCCCTCCACCCTTCCTTCCTTCCTTCCTTCCTTCCTTCTTTCTTCCTTCCTTCTTCCTTCCTTCCTTCCTTCCTTCCTTCCTTCCTTCTTTCCTTCCTTCCTTCCTTCCTTCCTCCTCCCTTCCCTCCTTCCTTCCTCCCTCCCTTCCTCCCTTCCTTCCTTTCTCCTTCCTCCCTTCCCCCTCCCTCCCTCCTTTCCTTCCTTCCGCCCTCCCTCCCTTTCCTCCCTCCCTCCCCTCCCTACCTCCCTCCCTCCCTCCCTCCCCCCCCTTCCTTCCTTCCTTCCTTCCTTCCTTCCTTCCTTCCTTCCTTCCTTCCTTCCTTCCTTCCTCCCTCCCTTCCTCCCTTCCTCCATTCCTCCCTTCCTTCCTTCCTCCCTCCCTTCCTTCCTCCCTTCCTTCCTCCCTCCCTTCCTTCCTTCCTTTCTCCCTTCCTCCCTTCCTTCCTCCCTCCCTTCCTCCCTCCCTCCTTTCCTTCCTTCCTCCCTCCCTCCCTCCCTTCCCTCCCTTCCCTCCCTCCCTCCTTCCTTCCTTCCTTCCTTCCTTTGTCACACCTGGTGATGCTCAGGGGTTACTTCTGACTCTGCACTCAGGAATTACTCCTGGCGGTGCTCAGGGGACCATATGGGATGCCGGGGATCTAACACGGGTCAGCCGCATGCAAGGCAAACATCCTAACCGCTGTGCTATCGGCTCTGGCCCCAGATCTATCTATCTATCTATCTATCTATCTATCTATCTACTACTATCTATCTACTATCTATCTATCTATCTATCTATCTATCTATCTATCTATCTATCTATCTATCTATCTATCTATCTATCTATCTATCTATTATCTATCTCTCTCTCTCTCTCTCTCTCTCTCTATCTATCTATCTATTATCTATCTATCTCTCTCTCTCTCTCTCTCTCTCTCTCTCTCTCTATCTATCTATCTATCTATCTATCTGTTGTCTGTCTGTCTGTCTGTCTGTCTGTCTGTCTGTCTGTCTCGTCTGTCTGTCTGTCTGTCTGTCTGTCTGTCTGTCTGTCTGTCTGTCTGTCTGTCTATCTATCTATCTATCTATCTATCTATCCTGTCTGTCTGTCTGTGTGTCTATTTTTATTTATTGCTTTTTGGGTCACACCTGGCGATGCTCAGGGGTTACTCCTGGCTCTTCTCTTAGAAACTACTCCTGGCGGTGCTAGGGGGACCATACTGGATGCCGGGATTGAACCCAGGTCGGCCGCGATGCAAGGCAAATGCCCTACCTGCTGTGCTATCGCTCCGGCCCAGATTTTTCTTTTTTTATTGATAAAACTTGAAGCATTCAAGGAGAGGACCAAGGGTCCTGCTCAGCCCAAAGACAGTGTGAAGCCAGCGTTGCTCGGCTTTCCCAGGCCGGTGCTTCCTGCACATGCCTTCCGCCTGCGCCCCAAAGCCTGCCGGCAGTGCACGGGGCTCTCTGCCGTCCTGGGCCGCTGGACGCTGACAGGGGGTGACCGTGTCCCTGTGGCTGCAGGGGACCCCAGGGGCGGCTTTTGTTGCTATTGCTGCTGATTGTAACTGTAAACAGCTGCTCTGGCCGGTCACCCCACGCGGAGCGGCCCCTTGCGTGAACCCGAGGAGGCCCTAGATGGCCAGGTCACGTGCGTGTCCCTCAAGGGCCGCGGCTGTTGCTGGGGAGGACCAGGGGACCGTGTTGGAGGCACCACCCAGACCGGGTCTCATGGGGGCAGCGCCCTCATCAGCCTGCCGGTGGGCACAGGAGGCAGCGCCCGCACCAGCCTGCCCGTTCCTGGGGCAGTGCCCGCTCGTTTCGGTGGCCGGGGCTCACAGGAACGCTTCTCCCACGTGGCGCAGAGATCTCTCAGATTCCACGTTTATGCCTCGAGAGCTTCTCTTCCTGCGCAGGTCAGCGTTGCTTCAGGAAAGCCTTCCCCGAACTCGGCCATGCGGGCACCGTCATCGCACGGGCACCGCAGGCAGCTGCTGAGGGTGTGGACGTGCCGGGCAGGCACCCCTGCCCTCCCCTCCGTCTCCGGGAAGGGGAGATGCAGGCTCCACGTGCACAGAGGCTTGCGTGGCCGCGAGCAGGTGCAGATTAGACGGTGCTGGCAGGTTCCATTACGAAACAGCCACACATACACCCTTGCGTGCGTTCTTGCCGTCCCAGATAGAAATGCCCCCAAAGGACAGACCAGGTGCTAAAACAGAGATGGAAAAAGAAATCTCGCCTTTAAATAGTGTGCCCTTCGCCTCCTATTTTTTGTCACTTGCACTCGCGGCACGTACGCCGGCTGTCCGAACTGCAGGGGAGAGGCTTGTACATAATGGAGGCGCCGAGTCATTAAGGCCGGAAAGTGCGCGGGTAATTGGGTCCATCCCGGGGCACCGCGTCTTCCCGAGTGTATTTTTAGGGTTTCGCTTAGCCTGCTTAGAGGTCTGTGTCGTTGGCGGTGTGGCCTCCCTTCTCCAGAAAGCTTTCTGCTGCTCCGGGGGACGGGTCACTGGCCTCTGACGAGACCCTGGGCAAGGTGGCGGCCACCAGGGCAGGCCCCTGTCGTCCCCCCCTTAGCCGGCACCCACCTGGGCTCTGAGGCCTCGCCATGCCCTCCCCCTCCTGCTCTGGGCCCGGCCTGCTCCGCAGGCCAGCCCAGCCACCTGTCCCCAGAGCCTCCCGGACACAGCTCTGACTTTCTCTGCCAGAGGCTCTTTCGCCCCTGCGTCTGCCCAATCCTGGAGGACAGCCTTGTGCTTCCCGTTGCCACCTCCACGGCCTCATCTGCTGAGGTCCCCGTCACACGCTGTCACCGGCCTCCCTCCAAGCACAGAGGGGGGGTGTGGGTAAGCTGCACACACACCTGTGCACGTGTACCCTCTTGTATATAGACATGCACACACCTACCCTCAACTGTACACACTGCAATGCGACACACACCCTGCACACCATGCGAGCAGAGCACAGGCTCCTGAGGGGCTGCTCAGAGAGCATAGCATGACCCAAGGCCTGGCCGGCTGCCTCACTGGGGGCCCAGCAGGACGGCTCTGGGAGAAACCTGTGATGGTGATCGAGTGAGGCAGGGCCCTGGTGTTTATGGACAGGCCTCCTCGGCGCACAGGACCGGCAGAGCGCAGTGGCAGGGGATGTGCTCGTGGAGAGGCCGGGCTGTGGCTGTGTCAGAGGCAGATGCGTGTGGGAGCCAGAGTATGTGTGTGAGAGGTGGTTGTGTGTGAGAGGCAGGGGTGTATGTGGAGAGGCCGGGTTGTGTGTCAGAGACTAGGAGTGTGTGTGCGGGAGTGAGAGCTCAGGGTGTGTGTGTGTGTGTGTGTGTGTGTGTGTGTGTGTGTAATCGGTTACATGCGAACTGGAGATGGGCCACACGTGGAGTCTGACCTAGCATCTGCATCGTGTGACAAGCAGTTGGCAATAGAGCAGCTACGGTATTTAGACACAGAATTCACCTTCGATACTTTTTGATATTTCTGGATTCTGGATCCCGAGTAAATTATTTACTTATTTACGAGGCAAATTGCATTGTTGTTTAAATAAAACAGCAGCTCGTCTGAGTGCTCTAGTACATTTCTTACCTGCCCAAGGCACATTAGGAGCCCAAAGTTCCAACTGTCCGCAAGTTCGTAGCAGGCTTGTACTGGAGCAACAGCACAGCCAGGAGCGCGTTGGCCTGGCATGTGGCCAACCAGGGTTCAGTCCCGCACCCCAGACGGTCTCCTGAGCCCCCAGGAGTAAGCCCTGAGCACCGCCGGTGTGCCCCCAACTGAACAGACGATCCGCGTGCTGCGCTGCGCCCCCACGATGCCGGAGGGTGCAGCGGCGCATCTTGTTACCTGCATCACTGTCTGACGAGGACGGAAGGAGAAGGAAGAGACTGTCGAACGTTGACGCTGATCGGTCTCTACCCAATCTCTCTGTGGTTCGCTAAAACAGAAAAAGTCATATAAAAAGTGATTGCTAATAAGAAGCTTTGTAAGGAAGGGAAAATTGAATGAAAGCTGTTAACTGCTTTCAATGAAATATTAATGCGCTTTAATTTATTTAACTTTTATTAGGGCCTCGTGGTCAGGCGCCTGTCGACAATCGAGAGTCGGGGACGTGGCCCATGTTCCTACCCGTGTCGTGATAAATGGACTCATCGGCACAGTTTGCTTTTATTGGCTGGCTGGGCTCTGCCACAGCAGTCAGCGCCACGCTCTCCCTGGGCCTGGGCGGGGCGGATCCTGCCAGTGCCCCATGAGCCATGTGGTGGTGCTGGGGGGGTTGGCCAGGGAGCTCCTTCCCCTGTTCTCTCTCTCTGGCCCTGAGGTTTTATTTGTTAGAAAGAAAATGTCCTGGCTGCCATAGTCACATGTTGAAAATGGAGTGGCAGCTGTCTGGTGCTTGCAAACAATATTGCTGACTTTCCAGAAAGTTCTATCAGGTGAGCACTGAAGCCTCCCAGAGCACGTGATAAGATCCCTGCTGGGAAGAGAGAGGGGGGTTGTCTCATCTGCAAGTTCTGAGACCACAACAATGGCAAAAGTCTGAGCTGCCTTGGAAGGCGCTGTGGAGGGCGGTGTGAGTCTGCGTGACTCCGCTACTGGCCGCAGGGTCGGCCGAGGGCTCCCCCTGCTGAGGGCCATCCATGTCAGCACTGGCCGGCTGAGGCGCTGGCTGTCCCCCTTCTGTGGCTCTGGCGGCTCTGTTGAGAGAAAGCTTTACTTTCAGCTCATGCACGATTCATGACAAGAAAACACATGCCCAAATTGTTCCAAGTTAAACATTTACAAACTGATAATAGAGGTGAAGCAGCATTTCATGGGTCTCCAGTCGTTTTTATCGCAGAAAAGGGCCCTCTCCTCCGCCAAGTAGTATCTGTCGGCAACGAGAGGCCACAGTGGGGCTTGCATGCATACACATAGCCAGTGGCTCTGCGCACAGTCATGAGTGACCGCGGTCAGCGTCCAGGGCTGGAAATTGGGTGAATTCCCACGGCGGCCGTACCAGAATGTCCTCAAACTCACTGGGGCCACCAGAGGCTGTGTAGAGAATGACAGATGGCTCGGACACCTTTGCATGGAAAATGGGCAGGAATTCATTTCTGGGGTGCGTGGGCCACTCTGGCTCTGTGCTTGGGGCCACTCCCGGAGGTGCTGAGGCTCGCACTGGGGTCAGCCACATGCAGTGGGGGCACTTTAGCACCTGCCCTGACTTTGCACCAGCAACAAAGGGTTTAACCATTCCCGCTCTGTGTGGACGTCTACAGGCTCTGAGAAGGATCTCTTTGGATCGTGTCTTGGGGGTGTTGTGCAGTGTGTGGGGTCCAACTCGGACTCCTAAAGCAGAGTTAGTGCTCAGAGCCTTCTCTCTGCTCTCTCAACCAGTTTTATAAATTCTCTCAGTACAGGAGTTCCCCGCAACAAGAGGACGCAGTGTGAGCTGAGGGATGGACCCTATCAGTGTTGCTCGCTTGACAGCTGGCATTCATGGAGCTATGAAACAAATCTCCAGGATCAGGTGATGAGCTGAATCGAATGAAAACAAACACTGTAATTTCCACATTTGGGGCAAAACTCAGGATAAGCCAAATTGAGGGTGAGGGGCCCAATCGTCCCCGAACTAACCCCTGGAGGAGCTGGCGGAGAGATGCTGTGTGGTACTGACGAGCATCGCGAGAGATTCTCTCTCTTAGCTCTTGCTAACCCAGCAGTGCACAGGGCACCTCCCAGCTTTGCCCCAGAGATAACTCCCGCTGTGCTTGGGGGGCAGTGAGTAGAAGCATGAGCTTTAGCCCTGAGGAGGGAGCCTGAGCAGAGAGCCGGGAGTGAGCCCTGAGCACAGAGCCAGGAGTGACCCTGAGCACAGAGCCAGGAGTGACCCTGAGCACAGAGTCAGGAGTGAGACCCGAGCACAGAGCCAGGAGTGAGCCCTGAGCAGAGCCAGGAGTCAGCCCTGAGCACAGAGCCGGGAGTGACCCTGAGCACAGAGCCAGGAGTGAGCCCTGAGCACAGAGCCAGGAGTGAACCCTGAGCACAGAGCCAGGAGTGAGCCCTGAACACAGAGCCAGGAGCCAGCCCTGAGCACAGAGCCAGGAGTGAGCCCTGAGCACAGAGCCAGGAGTGAGCCCTGAGCACAGAGCCAGGAGTCAGCCCTGGAGCACAGAGCCAGGAGTGAGCCCTGAGCACAGAGCCAGGAGTCAGCCCTGAGCACAGAGCCGGGAGTCAGCCCTGAGCATAGAGCCGGGAGTGAGCCTGAGCACAGAGCCAGGAGTGAGCCCTGAGCACAGAGCCAGGAGTCAGCCCTGGAGCACAGAGCCAGGAGTGAGCCTGAGCACAGAGCCGGGAGTGACCCCTGAGTGCAGCAGGGTGTGTGGCCCCTAAACAAAACAAAAGCAAAAAAGCCCAGCCTGGTCTTGGGGCCGCTGAAGAACCAGCACTGAAGATGACCCAAAATGACAGAACTAAGAAGTCACAGAAACGATGCGCTGAAACACACCGAGAGCCGCCGAGAGCTGAGGAGGAGCAGAGGCGGATTCCCTCTGAGCCTGGACCCTGGGAGACCCTCGTGACCACCAGTCACTGGCCTCAGCGGGTTGCAAGTGTGTCAGCGAACAAGCTCCAATCAACGATGGCAGTAGCTGGTCATGTGACTTAAGGACACCTGGGAGTACGGCTCAGCCTGCAGAGCGACACACAGGCTGTGTGTGAGTGCAGCAGCTGTGAGACTCTTCATGCTGTAGTAGTTTTACTTGGGTACTGTCTGTCGTGATCTTAATTTTCTGTGTTGATCACTGTATCACTGTCTTCCCCGCTCATCATCGATTTGCTCAAGTGGGCACCAGTAACATCTCCTTATGTCCTATCTCATGCTAGTAGAGCCCAAGGGTACCTTTTTTTCCTTTCCTTTCTTTCTTTCTTTTTTTTTTTTTGCTTTTTGGGTCACACCCGGCAATGCTCAGGGGTTACTCCTGGCTCTGCACTCAGGAATTACTCCTGCCGGTGCTCGGGGACCATATGGGGATGCCGGGATCGAACCCAGGCCTGCATGGGAGCCGGCGCAGGCATCGCAAACACCCTACCCACTGGGCTATCGCTCTGGCCCTGAGCCCAAGGGCACCTGCTTGCTCCAGGAACATAAAGAGCCTCCAACCATTCCATCAGGTCATGGGAATAAGGTCTAAAATTGGTGTTGATCCCAATCAATTATTTTATAATTTCCTTTTTACTTTTGGCTATTTTTGGTTCACACCCGACCACGCTTGGGGTTACTCCTGGCTCCACACTCAGGAATTACTCCTGGTGGTGTTCAGGGGACCATATGTGATGCCGGGATCGAACCCGGTTGGCCACATGTAAGACAAACGCCCTACCCGGCTGTACCATCACCCTCTTTTATAATTTCAAGCTTGACGGTGTCTCACATATTTCTTTTCTTTTGTTCTTTTTGGGTCACACCTGGCAATGCTCAGGGCTTATTCCTGGCTCTGCTCAGGAATTACTCCTGGTGGTGCTTAGGGGACCATATGGGATGCCGGGGATCAAACCTGGATTGGCTGCGCGAGTAAGGCAAGCGCCTCCCCACTGCGCTATCATTCCTCACATATTTCTTTACTTTGCTGTGGGAGATAACGTGGAAACACAGAGAACAGAAGGACATGAGTTTGTCACCAACTGTCTTTGCTCTGCAGAGGGTAGAGTTCAGAGGGGCCCTGAGTTTCCTCAGGAGGAAGGTGGTAGGTCAAGGAAGACAGATGGCGGCTTCTCTCCTGAGAGCAGCTGCAAAAATCAGGCCACTGGGAACGCAGGTGGAAGTCACGCCGCGAGCAGAACACATGGAGGGTCTCAGGGAGAGCCTGGGCCCCCGAGCTCGGAAAGGAAAAACGCTGGGCATGAGTTTGTGGGGCACAGGGTCCCTCGAACGAGCATCCTCTGCGGGCCTGTCTGAGGTGGCCGTGGTCCACGCGTGGGCTAGTCTCAAGTGTGGCCGTGTCCACGCGTGTGGGCCAGTCTCAAGTGTGGCTGTGTCCACGTGGGGGCCAGTCTCTGTGTGGCCGTGTCCACGTAGGGGCCAGTCTCTGGGTGTGGCCGTGGTCCACGTAGTGGGCCAGTCTCAAGTGTGGCCGTGGTCCACGTGGGGGCTAGTCTCATGTGGCCATGTCCACGTGGGGCCAGTCTCTGTGTGGCCGTGTCCACGGTGGGCCAGTCTCATGTGGCCATGTCCACGGTGGGGGCTAGTCTCAGCGTGGCCGTGGTCCACGCAGGGGCCAGTCTCAAGTGTGGCCGTGTCATGCCTGAGGAGTGGAGCTCTGCTCAGAGTCCCGCCCCTAGTAGACGCTCTTTGTCCCCAGCTGAGCCCTTCCACCAGCTGCCTCTGGACGTGTCAGGAAGGTGCCACACTCTTCCCAGCATGGAGCAATGGAGAGAGCCCACGAGACTCAGAGCTCGGCATGATGGTGCCGGTCCTGGCGGTCTGTGAAGAAGGTCCCCGCGCACAGGCAAGTTGGGGTGTGGAGGACCCTGGTCAGGTGCCAAGTGGGGGAGACCCTGGTAGGCGCCATGTGGGGAGACCCTGGTGAGGTGCTGTGGGGAGACCCTGGTCAGGAGCAAAGTGAGGAAACCCTGGTCAGAGGCCAGTGGAGAGTGCCGGCCTGAGGCTCCAGCGCGCCCTGTGATGGTGCTCACAGCCCGGCCACCTGTGGGCACCACTGACAAAGTTCTTAGAGTGTCCCGTCAGGTGTCTGCTTCCTGAGACTATCCACTGCCAGTCAGGACCTCAGGGTGGCTCTGGCCTGCTGTTTGCACCAGGTTGGGGCTGGCTCAGGCCTGCTGGGGTGCACTCTGTCCTGCTGTGGGTGACACTCTGTCCTGCTGTGGGTGACACTCTGGTCTGCTGGGTGACACTCTGGCCTACTGTGGGTGACACTCTGGCCTGCTGTGGGTGACACTCTGGCCTGCTGTGGTGACTCTCTGTCCTGCTGTGGGTGACACTCTGGCCTACTGTGGGTGACACTCTGGCCTGCTGTGGTGACACTCTGGCCTGCTGTGGGTGACACTCTGGTCTGCTGTGGGTGACACTCTGGTCTGCTGGGTGACACTCTGGCCTACTGTGGGTGACACTCTGGCCTGCTGTGGGTGACACTCTGGCCTGCTGTGGGTGACACTCTGGCCTGCTGGGGTGACACTCTGTCCTGCTGTGGGTGACACTCTGGCCTGCTGTAGGTGACACTCTGTCCTGCTGTGGGTGACACTCTGTCCTGTTGTGGGTGACACTCTGACCTGCTGGGGTGACACTCTGTCCTGCTGTGGGTGACACTCTGTCCTGCTGTGGGTGACACTCTGGCCTACTGTGGGTGACACTCTGGCCTGCTGGTGACACTCTGGCCTGCTGTGGGTGACACTCTGGCCTGCTGTGGGTGACACTCTGTCCTGCTGTGGGTGACACTCTGTCCTGTTGTAGGTGACACTCTGTTCTGCTGTGGGTGACACTCTGGCCTGCTGTGGGTGACACTCTGTCCTGCTGTGGGTGACACTCTGACCTGCTGGGGGTGACACTCTGTCCTGCTGTGGGTGACTCTCTGTCCTGCTGTGGGTGACACTCTGACCTGCTGGGGTGACACTCTGTCCTGCTGTGGGTGACACTCTGTCCTGCTGTGGGTGACACTCTGTCCTGCTGTGGGTGACACTCTGACCTGCTGTGGGTGACTCTTGTCCTGCTGTGGGTGACACTCTGTCCTGCTGTGGGTAACACTCTGTCCTGCTGTGGGTGACACTCTGTCCTGTTGTAGGTGACACTCTGTTCTGCTGTGGGTGACACTCTGGCCTGCTGTGGGTGACACTCTGTCCTGCTGTGGGTGACACTCTGACCTGCTGGGGGTGACACTCTGTCCTGCTGTGGGTGACTCTCTGTCCTGCTGTGGGTGACACTCTGACCTGCTGGGGTGACACTCTGTCCTGCTGTGGGTGACACTCTGTCCTGCTGTGGGTGACACTCTGTCCTGCTGTGGGTGACACTCTGACCTGCTGTGGCTGACTCTGTCCTGCTGTGGGTGACACTCTGTCCTGCTGTGGGTAACACTCTGTCCTGCTGTGGGTGACACTCTGTCCTGTTGTAGGTGACACTCTGTTCTGCTGTGGGTGACACTCTGGCCTGCTGTGGGTGACACTCTGTCCTGCTGTGGGTGACACTCTGACCTGCTGGGGTGACACTCTGTCCTGCTGTGGGTGACTCTCTGTCCTGCTGTGGGTGACACTCTGTCCTGCTGTGGGTAACACTCTGTCCTGCTGTGGGTGACACACTGGTCTGCTGGGTGACACTCTGGCCTGCTGGGGGTGACTCTCTGTCCTGCTGTGGGTGACACTCTGTCCTGCTGTGGGTGACACTCTGTCCTGCTGTGGGTGACACTCTGGCCTACTGTGGGTGACACTCTGGCCTGCTGGGTGACACTCTGGCCTGCTGTGGGGTGACACTCTGTCCTGCTGTGGGTGACACTCTGACCTGCTGGGGTGACACTCTGTCCTGCTGTGGGTGACTCTCTGTCCTGCTGTGGGTGACACTCTGTCCTGCTGTGGGTAACACTCTGTCCTGCTGTGGGTGACACTCTGGTCTGCTGGGTGACACTCTGTCCTGCTGTGGGTGACACTCTGGCCTACTGTGGGTGACACTCTGTCCTGCTGTGGGTGACACTCTGGCCTACTGTGGGTGACACTCTGGCCTGCTGGGTGACACTCTGTCCTGCTGGGGTGACACTCTGGCCTGCTGTGAGTGACTCTCTGTCCTGCTGGGGGTGACACTCTGGCCTGCTGGGGTGACACTCTGGCCTGCTGTGGGTGACACTCTGTCCTGCTGGGGTGACACTCTGTCCTGCTGTGGGTGACACTCTGCTCTGCTGTGGGTGACACTCTGGCCTGCTGTGGGTGACACTCTGGCCTGCTGGGGTGACACTCTGGCCTGCTGTGGGTGACACTCTGGCCTGCTGGGGTGACACTCTGGCCTGCTGTGGGTGACACCTGTCCTGCTGTGGTGACACTCTGGCCTGCTGGGGGTGACCGCCAGGCCTCCTTGACTGCACAATGGCCGGGCCGCGTAAGGGAGAAGCACAGCCCCCAGCACCACCCTTCTGTCACTGAGGGTGTCAGTAGAGCCGTATGGCCACACAAGCTGTGATCTTTTCAAGACCCATGCTGAACTATATTTTCATTGAATACAATTACAAAAGAACATAATATCTCAAAATTTTGAGTCACAATCTTAGGCTTATTACTGTCAAAAGCAATTACAGGCTATTTTTATGCAGAGCTGAAACATAAAATTAAAGACTCTGAAACGAAAGAAGCATTTTTAACCCGCTCCCCAGTGCTCCGAAGCGCCTGTGGAGCCAGTGTGGTAGGGAGCGGCACACGTACGTGGAGAGCGCCCGGCCAGCAGCATCTGGGCCAGCTGCTGCGGGTTCCCTGCACTGCAGAAACGTGGGGAGCTGCCTCGAATCACTGAAAATCTTCTAGGAAGCAACTATTCCAGCGGCTTCAACTCCACAGAGGTGGGCGGACAGGGGCCAGATGCGGTCCCTGGCCGGGTGGGTCCGGGCTTGAGTTCTGAGCCTGTGGGTCCTGCTCTCTGGGGTCTGGGGTCGGCAGCTCAGCCCCGGTCAGCCCCGAGTGCTGCTGCCTGTCCCACAGCCGCACCCAGCCCAGAGGCCTCACCTCCTCCAGGAAGCCAGCTGGGCCACATAGAGTGGCCAGGTCCGGGGCCTGGCTGGGCACCTGCCCGCACGCTTTGCTGCCTCTCCTGACTCTGGCCTGGAACCAGAGCAGGCTCCAGGCGTTTGGAAGGGGAGTGCCTGGTCCTGTCCGGAGGAGGGGCGCCTCAGTGAGAGCCTCAGTGTTCATACATGTGTTCACATATGAACACCTGCATGTGGACAGCCACATCCACTGTCCACATGCAGCCTCCTGGAAAACACACGGACACCAGCAGAAGCAAGGCCACTGCAGGGAGGCAGGGGTGGACTCTGCCACAGGCCCTGCTGTGTGCGCCGTGGGTGGCACGTGGGATACACTCAGTGCCTCAGCCCCGAGGGAGTGGGTGACACAGGCAACACACGCTGCACACGCACCTGCACACAAACCTACGCACACCTGCACAAATCTACACACTACACACAGCTGCACACAACCTACACAACATGCAAAACACACCTGCGCACACACCTCTGCACACCGAACACCTTCACACCTGCGAACCCCATACACTTGCACACTCCCACACACCTGCACAGGCACGCCACCCCACCCCTGCACATATGCCCGCACGCCCCTCACACCCCTCACACTGGCACACCCCCACCCTGCACATATGCCCGCCCGCCCAACACCCCTACACCGCACACCCCACTCCCTGCACACATGCCCGCACGCTCAACACCCTCACACCAGCACACCCCACCCCTGCACACATGCCCGCCCGCCCACACCTCACACTGGCACACCCCAGCCCTGCACATATGCCCGCACGCCCGAACACCCTCACACTGGCACACCCCACCACTGCACATATGCCTGCACGCTTGAACACCCTCACACCGCACACCCCAGCCCTGGGCACATATGCCCTGCACGCTCGAACAGCCTCACACTGGCACACCCCACCTCTGCACATATGCCCGCCCGCCCGAACACCCTCACACCGGCACACCCCACCCCTGCACACATGCCCGCACGCCGTAACACCCTCACACCAGCACACCCCACCCCTGCACACATGCCCGCACGCCTCACACCCTCACACTGGCACACCCCACCCCTGCACATATGCCCGCACGCCCTCACACCCTCACACTGGCACACCCCAGCCCTGCACATATGCCCGCACGCCCGAACACCCTCACACTGGCACACCCCCCCCTGCACATATGCCCGCATGCCCGAACACCTCACACTGGCACACCCCACCCTGCACATATGCCTGCACGCTTGAACACCCTCACACCGCACACTCCAGCCCTGCACATATGCCCACACGCCCCAACACCCTCACACTGGCACTCCCCAGCCCTGCACATATGCCCGCACGCCCGAACACCTCCTCACACCGGCACACTCCAGCCCTGCACATATGCCCGCACGCTTGAACACCCTCACACCGGCACTCCAGCCCTGCACATATGCCTACACGCCAACAGCCTCACACTGGCACACCCCACCCCGCACATATGCCCGCATGCCCGAACACCCTCACACTGGCACACCCCACCCCTGCACATATGCCCAGCACGCTTGAACACCCTCACACCGCACACTCCAGCCCTGCACATATGCCCACACGCCCGAACACCCTCACACTGGCACACCCCACCCCTGCACATATGCCCACATGCCCGAACACCCTCACACTGGCACACCCACCCCTGCACATGTGCCCGCATGCCCGAACACCCTCACACTGGTACACCCCACCCCTGCACATATGCCCACATGCCCGAACACCCTCACACTGGCACACCCCACTCCTGCACATGTGCCCGCACGCCTAACACTCACACTGGCACACCCAGCCCCTGCACATATGCCCGCACGCCGAACACCCTCACACTGGCACACCCCACCCCTGCACATATGCCTGCACGCTTCGAACACCCTCACACCGCACACCTCAGCCCCTGCACATATGCCCGCACGCTCGAACAGCCTCACACTGGCAAACCCCACCCTGCACATATGTCCGCACGCCCGAACACCCTCACACCGGCACACTCCAGCCCTGGCACATATGCCTGCACGCCGAACAGCCTCACACTGGCACACCCCACCCCCCGCACATATGCCCGCATGCCCAACACCTCACACTGGTACACCTCACCCTGCACATATGCCCGCACGCTTTGAACACCCTCACACCGCACACTCCAGCCCTGCACATATGCCCACACGCCCGAACACCCTCACACTGGCACACCCCACCCTGCACATATGCCCACATGCTCGAACACCTCACACTGGCACACCCTACCCCTGCACATGTGCCCGCATGCCCGAACACCCTCACACTGGCACACCTACCCTGCACATATGCCCACATGCCCTAACACCCTCACACTGGCACACCCCCACCCCTGCACATGTGCCCGCACGCCCGAACACCCTCACACTGGCACACCCAGCCCCTGCACATATGCCCGCACGCCCGAACACCCTCACACTGGCACACCCCACCCCTGCACATATGCCTGCACGCTTGAACACCCTCACACCGCACACCCCAGCCCTGCACATATGCCCGCACGCCCGAACAGCCTCACACTGGCAAACCCCACTCCTGCACATGTGCCCGCATGCCCGAACACCCTCACACTGGCACACCCCCACCCCTGCACATATGCCCGCACGCCCGAACACCCTCACACCGGCACACCCCAGTCCTGCACACATGCCCGCATGCTCGAACACCCTCACATCGCACACCCCACCCCTGCACATATGCCTGCACGCCCGAACACCCTCACACCGGCACACCCCAGCCCTGCACATATGCCCGCACGCTCAACACCCTCACACTGGCACACCCCACCCCTGCACATATGCCCGCACGCTTGAACACCCTCACACCGGCACACCCCAGCCCTGCACATGCCCGCATGCTCGAACACCCTCACACCGCGCACCCCACCCCGCACATATGTCCGCACGCCCGAACACCCTCACACCTGCACACACACCTTCCCATGCGCAGACCGTTTTCAGTGTGGGGCTCTCAACTGTTGCCTTACGAACACCCTTACAGCTGGTGTGGGGTGGCCGACTTGGTGCTCAGCCACTGTGGCTCTTCTGGCCCAGCCCTTCCTGGCTTTGGCTTCACAGGTGCTCACGGCACTCACACACTGCCCCTGGAGCCACTAGCACAGTCTCAGGAGTGAGTGCTGCCCCTACAGCCTCGTGCTCACGGTGGCCCATTACCTGCTCCAGTGATCCGTCCTGTGGCTAATTCACAGGGCTTCACCCCGTGATGGAAATTCCTGTTCTCCTGGCACCATTAGGGATTGTTTTCATCTATGTATAATGCATGAGAGAAATACGTTTGTCACACATAGCGAAGGGCCACGCACGCTGTAGATTGACTGATAGTTGCCACAGGAACTGGAGGCTGTTGGGGTCACGTCCTTGTTCTGCAGTAGCTCTGAGACCCACTCAGGCCATGTCCAGGGCACCTGGCCCCTTGCTGGGGTCTCCCGGCCATGGCAGAACTTGGCACCAGAGCTCAGCCGGTGCTGGTGCCACGACGTCTGCCCAGCTGGGCCTGGTCTGCCAGGCCCTTCTGCAGCTCCACCCACAGCCCTGCTATGTTCTAGCCCGTTCTCGGAGGCACATGGTCAAGGGTCAGTGGATCACTGCAGCTTGGACTCCTGCCCTGCCCATCATGTCAGGGGAGTGTCCGGCTTCCAGAAGTTTCTCGAGTCTGTTCTGTCTCGGAGCCATGTGGTGCGTGGATGTGTCCGCCTGGGCTGGCGGAGGACCTGGGTCCATCATGGCAAACTGTGGTGTGTCCTGCGCTGGCCTGTCCCTCCAGTGGGGGTACATGCATCCCTCTGCAGGTGTGTGCTGAGTACTGTGAGTGGACAGTGCCAGTGGCAACTGGGCCTTAGCCAGAGCTGGGCAGCCGTGGAGGGCTCACCTGAGCAGAATCACCTATGGGCCCCGGAATCTGGTCATGGGCCTCCAGTGGGCCTCCACTGCACAGCCCTGCCGGGATCCCTTCTGGGTCAAGGCTCTGGCCCACGGTCACCACCTGGGTGACACATGTGCTCTGGACACTCCACCGCTATTCCTGGGTCACCCCAGCTGGTTGCATTGCCCCTTCAGCCTGGCCTCGAACAGCTGATCGGCCTTGCCGAGGTGTTGTGGCTCCTGATGTCACTCAGGTTCTCTCTAGTGCCGGGAATGGGAATTTTGTGACTTGGGGGGTAGTGTGTGCCCTAGGGACAGCTGTGCTCTGCTGTCGTGGAGGTGAACCAAGCCATGCACAACATTGGGGTGCAGGTTCCTCTTCTGCACTGACCAACAGCACAGCCACCGCTCAGCTAGGCCATGGTTGGTCACTCTCAGCCTCACTCAGCCACACTTAGCCATGTTCAGCCACACTCGGCCACATGTGACCATGCTCAGCCTCACTCGACCACAGGTGGTCACAAACAGCCACATTTGGCCATGCTTGGGCAGATTCAGCCACACTTGGGCATGTTTGGCCACACAGTCACAATCAGCCACACTTGGCCTGCTGGACCACACCCTCTTGTAGGGTCACCCTCTGGACCACACCATCTCGTAGGGTCACTCTCTGGACCACAGACTCTTGTAGGGTCACTCTCTGGACCACAGACTCTTGTAGGGTCACTCTCTGGACCACACCCTCCTGTAGGGTCACCCTCTGGACCACAGACTCTTGTAGGGTCACCCTCTGGACCACAGACTGTTGTAGGGTCAACCTCTGGACCACACCCTCTTGTAGGGTCACCCTCTGACCACAACTCTTGTAGGGTCACCCTCTGGACCACAGACTCTTGTAGTGTCACCCTCTGGACCACAACTCTTGTAGGGTCACTCTCTGGACCACAGACTCTTGTAGGGTCAACCTCTGGACCACACCCTCTTGTAGGGTCACCCTCTGACCACAACTCTTGTAGGGTCACCCTCCTCTGACCACACCCTCTTGTAGGGTCACCCTCTGGACCACAGACTCTTGTAGGGGTCACCCTCTGGACCACAACTCTTGTAGGGTCACCCTCTGGACCACACCCTCTTGTAGGGTCACCCTCTGGACCACAACTCTTGTAGGGTCACCCTCTGGACCACAGACTCTTGTAGGGTCACCCTCTGGACCACAACTCTTGTAGGGTCACTCTCTGGACCACAGACTCTTGTAGGGTCACCCTCTGGACCACAACTCTTGTAGGGTCACCCTCTGGACCACAGACTCTTGTAGGGTCACCCTCTGGACCACAACTCTTGTAGGGTCACCCTCTGGACCACACCCTCTTGTAGGGTCACCCTCTGCACCACACCCTCCTGTAGATCACCCTCTGGACCACAGACTCTTGTAGGGTCACCCTCTGGACCACAACTCTTGTAGGGTCACCCCTCTGGACCACAACTCTTGTAGGGTCACCCTCTGGACCACACCCTCTTGTAGGGTCACCCTCCTGGACCACAGACTCTTGTAGGGTCACCCTCTGGACCACAACTCTTGTAGGGTCACCCTCTGGACCACACCCTCTTGTAGGGTCACCCTCTGGACCACAACTCTTGTAGGGTCACCCTCTGGACCACAGACTCTTGTAGGGTCACCCTCTGGACCACAACCTCTTGTAGGGTCACTCTCTGACCACAGACTCTTGTAGGGTCACCCTCTGGACCACAACTCTTGTAGGGTCACCCTCTGGACCACAGACTCTTGTAGGGTCACCCTCTGGACCACAACTCTTGTAGGGTCACCCTCTGGACCACACCCTCTTGTAGGGTCACCCTCTGCACCACACCCTCCTGTACGATCACCCTCTGGACCACAGACTCTTGTAGGGTCACCCTCTGGACCACAGACTCTTGTAGGGTCACTCTCTGGACCACACCCTCTTGTAGGGTCACCCTCTGGACCACAGACTCTTGTAGGGTCAATGTCTGGACCACAGACTCTTGTAGGGTCACGTTATGGACCACACCCTCCTGTAGGGTCACACTCTGGACCTTACCCTCTTGTAGGGTCACCCTCTGGACCACAACTCTTGTAGGGTCACCCTCTGGACCACACCCTCCTGTACGGTCACCCTCTGACCACAGACTCTTGTAGGGTCACCCTCTGGACCACACCCCTCCTATACAGTCACCCTCTGGACCAAGACTCTTGTAGGGTCACTCTCTGGACCACACCCTCTTGTAGGGTCACTCTCTGGACCACACCCTCTTGTAGGGGTCACCCTCTGGACCAAGACTCTTGTAGGGTCACCCTCTGGACCACACACCTTCTTGTAGGGTCACCCTCTGGACCACCCCTTCTTTTAGGGTCACCCTCTGGACCACCCCCTCTTGTAGGGTCACCCTCTGGACCACAGACTCTTGTAGGGTCACCCTCTGACCACAGAATTTTGTAGGGTCACCCTCTGGACCACAGACTCTTGTAGGGGTCACCCTCTGGACCACACCCTCTGTAGGGTCAACCTCTGACCACACCCTCTGTAGGGTCATCCTCTGAACACAGACTCTTGTAATTCTGGTGTTATTTTTTTTTATTTTTTTGGCTCACCCCTGCTGATTCTCAGGGGTTATCTCTTGCTCTGCACTCAGGAATTACTTCTGGCGATGCTGGGGAGACCATCTGGGATGCCATCTGGGATGCCAGTAATAGAACCCGGTGAGCCATGTGCAAGGTAAGTGTCCTCCCTGATGTGCTGTCTTCTGGTCCAGCTGGTGTTTTTTTTTTTTGGGGGGCATGAAGGTGGGATTGAAAAGACTTTTGGTGCTTCATGGCACCTGAGCAGAAGACGCCTCTCAATCCCCTTTCATTTGCGGAAATCTGTGGGTTATGTAATTGTTTATTTTAATGCAGCCATAATCTTTGAGGGACCCTGTGTCTATGGAACAGAATCTATTGAGAGCTTCTGCGAGAGATTTGCCCGCACCTGCAAGGGCGAGAGCTAATGAGGCTGGGTTAAGAGGAGACTTTTGCTCTATCCTCCAATCTACCAGGCACAGGGCTGGTCGGGAGGAAAATCCATTCCCATGCATAGCTGATGAGGCCCGGCCTCTGTCGGGATCTCGGAATCCCAAGGACGTCGTTGAGTTTGCAGATGCATTATTAATGTTCCAATTAATATAAAATTCTCTGCCGTATCTTCGGTCACTTGAATGAGAACTGATAAATCTTATACACTATAATGCAGACAGCAGGGGGACAGGCTGTGAGTACCCACCGGCCTGAGGGCTCTCTGCCCTCCGTCCAAACTCGGCCCCTCTGGCTGGGACCCTCATGTCGGGTTGCCTCAGCTTGCCACAGCTGGTGGTCAGCATGGGGTGGTGGCACTGTCAGTGCGGGGGCGGGGTGGTCCTTTGTGACCGCTCTTGACCTCCGACCTAACATGGGTTAGTCTCTTGACAGGCAGTGGGTGGGCTGCATGGTGATCCCTGTCCTCTGAGGGTGGGAGGGTGGGGACATGGGGGAGGGCGACTCTAGGGAAGGTGACTACGAGAAACATGCCTTGCGTTGGGGGCAGCGTGTGACCTGCCCCGTCCCCCTTTCGGAGGCGCCGAGGACGGCCAGTCTCTGGTGCCCAGCGGCTGTTCAGAGAAGGGTCTCGGCCTGGAGGCGGGTGCAGCCACTGGGGTGAGGTCGCGGTCCCAGAGGGGTCTGGGGGTGCGTGGTGCTGATTCTCAGACACTGCCGAAATCCGGGTTCCTGCCCACCTGTCGGAGGGCTCCCAGGCCTCTTGACCCTGGCTTGAGGTGCAGATGCTGTGGACAAGGCCGCTGCCATCTGGGGACTGGTGTCCAGTGACCACAGGGCAGACATGAAGGGACGACCGATGCCTTTCACCTGGGACAGGCCCAAGACAGGAGGTGACCTCAGGGCAGCCGCTGCACCAGCACAGGGCTCAGAGTGTCCCTGCCCTGGGCTGTGTCTCCCGCTGCACCACAGGGGCCCAGAGTGTGCCTGCCCTGGGCTGTGTCTCCCGCTGCACAGCAAGGGCCCAGAGTGTCCCTGCCCTGGGCTGTGTCTCCCGCTGCACCGCAGGGGCCCAGAGTGTCCCTGCCCTGGGCTGTGTCTCCCGCTGCACCGCACAGGGCCCAGAGTGTCCCTGCCCTGGGCTGTGTCTCCCGCTGCACCGCACAGGGCTCAGAGTGTCCCCTGCCCTGGGCTGTGTCTCCCGCTGCACCGCACAGGGCCCAGAGTGTCCCTGCCCTGGGCTGTGTCTCCCGCTGCACCGCACAGGGCCCAGAGTGTCCCTGCCCTGGGCTGTGTCTCCCGCTGCACCGCACGGGGCTCAGAGTGTCCCTGCCCTGGGCTGTCTCTCCGCTGCACCGCAGGGGCTCAGAGTGTCCTGCCCTGGGCTGTGTCTCCCTGCACCGCACAGTGCTCAGGTGTCCTTGCCCTGGGCTGTGTCTCCGCTGCACGCAGGGGCTCAGGTGTCCCTGCCCTGGGCTGTGTCTCCCGCTGCACCGCACAGGGCTCAGAGTGTCCCTGCCCTGGGCTGTGTCTCCCGCTGCACCGACGTGCTCAGGTGTCCTTGCCCTGGGCTGTGTCTCCCGCTGCACTGCACAGGGCCCGGTGTCCCTGCCCTGGGCTGTGTCTCCCGCTGCTCCAAAGGGCTCAGAGTGTCCCCTGCCCTGGACTGTGTCTCCCGCTGCACCGCTGGGGCTCAAGTGTCCCTGCCCTGGGCTGTGTCTCCCGCTGGACCGCACAGGGCTCAGAGTGTCCCTGCCCTGTGCTGTGTCTCCCGCTGCACTGCACAGAGCTCAGAGTGTCCCTGCCCTGGGCTGTGTCTCCCGCTGGACCGCACAGAGCTCAGAGTGTCCCTGCCCTGGGCTGTGTCTCCCGCTGGACTGCACAGGGCCCAGAGTGTCCCCTGCCCTGGACTGTGTCTCCGCTGCACTGCACAGAGCTCAGAGTGTCCCTGCCCTGGGCTGTGTCTCCCGCTGGACCGACGGGCTCAGAGTGTCCCTGCCCTGGGCTGTGTCTCCCGCTGCACCGCACGGGCTCAGAGTGTCCCTGCCCTGGGCTGTGTCTCCGCTGTACCGCACAGGGCTCAGGTGTCCCTGCCCTGTGCTGTGTCTCCCGCTGCACAGTACAGGGCCCAGAGTGTCCCTGCCCTGGGCTGTGTCTCCCCGCTACACCGCACAGGCCCAGAGTGTCCCTGCCCTGGGCTGTGTCTCCCGCTGCACCGCACGGGGCTCAGAGTGTCCCTGCCCTGGGCTGTGTCTCCGCTGCACCGCAGGGGCTCAGAGTGTCCCCTGCCCTGGGCTGTGTCTCCCGCTGCACCGCACAGTGCTCAGAGTGTCCTTGCCCTGGGCTGTGTCTCCCGCTGCACCGCCACGGGCTCAAGTGTCCCTGCCCTGGGCTGTGTCTCCCGCTGCACCGCACAGGGCTCAGAGTGTCCCTGCCCTGGGCTGTGTCTCCGCTGCACCGCCAGTGCTCAGAGTGTCCTTGCCCTGGGCTGTGTCTCCCGCTGCACTGCACAGGGCCCAGAGTGTCCCTGCCCTGGGCTGTGTCTCCCGCTGCTCCGAAAGGGCTCAGAGTGTCCCCTGCCCTGGACTGTGTCTCCCGCTGCACCCACTAGAGCTCAGAGTGTCCCTGCCCTGGGCTGTGTCTCCGCTGGACCGCACAGGGCTCAGAGTGTCCCTGCCCTGTGCTGTGTCTCCGCTGCACTGCACAGAGCTCAGAGTGTCCCTGCCCTGGGCTGTGTCTCCCGCTGGACCGCACAGAGCTCAGAGTGTCCCTGCCCTGGGCTGTGTCTCCCGCTGGACTGCACAGGGCCCAGAGTGTCCCTGCCCTGGACTGTGTCTCCCGCTGCACTGCACAGAGCTCAGAGTGTCCCTGCCCTGGGCTGTGTCTCCCCTGCGCGCACAGGGGCTCAGAGTGTCCCTGCCCTGGGCTGTGTCTCCGGCTGTACCGCACAGGGGCTCAGAGTGTCCCTGCCCTGTGCTGTGTCTCCCGCTGCACAGTACAGGGGGCCCAGAGTGTCCCTGCCCTGGGCTGTGTCTCCCCTACACCGCACAGGGCCCAGAGTGTCCCTGCCCTGGGCTGTGTCTCCCGCTGCACCGCACAGGGCTCAGAGTGTCCCTGCCCTGGGCTGTGTCTCCCGCTGGACCGCACAGGGCTCAGAGTGTCCCCTGCCCTGGGCTGTGTCTCCCGCTGCACCGCACAGGGCTCAGAGTGTCCCTGCCCTGGGCTGTGTCTCCAGCTGTACCGCACAGGGCTCAGAGTGTCCCTGCCCTGTGCTGTGTCTCCCGCTGCACAGTACAGGGCCCAGAGTGTCCCTGCCCTGGGCTGTGTCTCCCCGCTACACCGCACAGGGCCCAGAGTGTCCCTGCCCTGGGCTGTGTCTCCCGCTGCACCGCACAGGGCCCAGAGTGTCCCTGCCCTGGGCTGTGTCTCCCGCTGCACAGCAAGGGCTCAGAGTGTCCTGCCCTGGGCTGTGTCTCCGCTGCACTGCACAGGGCTCAGAGTGTCCCCTGCCCTGGGCTGTGTCTCCCGCTGCACCGCACAGGGCCCAGAGTGTCCCCTGCCCTGGGCTGTGTCTCCCGCCAGGATGGGCGGGATGGAGGACCTGCAGGCCAAGTGTCGTGTCCCCTGTGCTGGAGCGGTGCAGCTGTGCCCCAGCAGTGGCCCGCGTTCAGCCCACAAGCACTCTACAGCAGTGGCACAGGAGGAGAGGGCACAGTGCCTGGGATAGCACGCAGAGGTGTCCGGCGAGGTCAGCAGTGGCGAGGCGGCAGCAGCACTCTGTCTGCCCACGGGGGCGTGGTCAGAAGGAAGCGGGGCGAGGCCAGCAGCGGGAGGACTCAGAACCAGGGTGGACTCAAGCCCAAAGGGACTGACAGAGGCTCCTGGGGATCACGTGCTCTGGGCTAGGGGCCAAGAGCTCTGGGACCTGTCATGTGCTCTGGGTCTGCAGCATGTGAACTCTGGTCTGTGTGTGTGTGTGTGTGTGTGTGTTTGTGGGCAGGTATGTGCAGGTGTGTCTGTGCTTGTTTCTGGAGTGTGTCTGTGTCTCTGTGTTTCTGTGTGTATTTCTGGAGTGTGTCTGTGGGTGTGTCGCTGGCGTATGTCTTCTGTGTGTGTGTCTCTGGATCTCAGCAGGTGTGGTTCAGAACCAACACTTGTGGCCTCTGAAGGGGCCGTGCAGACACAAGACCCCAGAGCTGGTATTAGCAACAACTCATGAATGGACCTGAAGGTTGTCAGCTCCAGCCCTGCATTGAGGCAGGAGCCCTGTGAAGAGAGAGCAGTGCAGCCACGTTTTCCAGAGGAGGGCCATGAAGAGAGAGCAGTGGGCAGCGCAGCCACGTTTCTCAGATCTCACAGATCTGGAGGGCCATGAAGAGAGAGCAGTGGGCAGCGCAGCAGTCATGTTTCTCAGATCTCACAGATCTGGAGGGTCAGGATCAGGAGGAGATCCAGGGTTGGAGAAACATCAGGTCTGTGCCTGGGACAGTTGCAGAGTGCAGGGAGCCTGGGCGTGAGGCAGACTGGCACTCTGTGCTGATGGGCTCCAGATTCTGAGAAGGTGACGGGTCTCAGCATGTAGGTGTGTGTCTGTGAGACACACAGGACACAGGAGTCAGGAGTCAGGGCACAGGTGTCAGGGCACAGGAGTCAGGAGTCAGGAATAGGACACAGGAAGGACACAGGAATCTGGAGTCAGGAGTCAGGACACGCTGCCATGTGGCAGGGGACAGCACACAGGAGTGTTCTGAATCTCTGAACATCTTGCTTGGGGTGCGGGGTTGGGCTCGGCAGCACTCAGGGCTGAGTCCTGGCCCCTGCTAAGGGATCCTGGCAGGGTTTGGGGGGTCCTGTGTGCTACCAGGGCAGAGCCTGGGCTGCCCGTGCAAGGCCGGCACCGCGCCTCTGTCCTCTCAGCCCTCCACACTCCTCTATGGCCCTGATGCGTTTAATTCCGTGTCGGCTTCTTCAGACGTGCTGGAGCCCGAGGCTTTCTCCCAGGGTTGGGAGCCCTTTCTCCCAGCTGGAACCTTCCCCCAGCTGCTTCGTCCCAAATAAGCTGTGGCCTTCGTGAGGTGCCGGCGGGCTAACGTCCCACTTCTTGACTTCTTTTGATGGTGGATGTATCTTCCTGCTGGCCCTGTGAACAAGGATTGTCGAGAGCTTGTCCTGTGTCTGGGGCTCGGAAGAAAGGGCCGTGGTGGGCAGGTTCCTTGTTAGGGCAGATTACGAGGCAGGCGGCACGAAGCTGCAGCGGAACCCAGGGCCAGGCAGCCACACGTGCCCTCAGGGCGCTGCAGCCCAGCCCTTCAGCGTGGATTAGGACAGAGCGGGCTCCCCGGGCCTTTGCAGACACGCGTGCTCACTCGGCTCAAGGCTGGGGAATGGGAGTCACCGGGCGGGGATGCTGGGCCCAGAGCAGGGGCCTGGGCTGTGGCAATGGCTCAGGAGGGCGGCGATGCAGTGAGTGAGGAGTCCTGCTGGAGAGGTCAAGGGTCAGAGGTTGAAGGTCACACCAGGAGGGTCGGGGTCTTGTGGATATCAGGTGTGGAGCCATCAGCTTTCCCTGAGGACCATCTCCAGGCAGCCTGGACTTGGTTAGCTCTGAGAAGCTCCCTCAGAATTCAGAGTGTCTGCAGGGATCCTGGGATCAGGGTGGCTCCGCCTAGAGGCTCAGCATGAGTCTGGGACGAGATGTGGCAATATGGGATCCCCAGCATGAATCTGGGACGAGATGTGTCTCTATGGGATCCCACAGCATGAATCTGGGACGAGATGTGTCTCTGTGGGATCCCGCAGCATAAATCTGGGACAAGATACGTCTCTGTGGGATCCCGCAGCATGAATCTGGGACGAGATGTGTCTCTGTGGGATCCCGCAGCATGAATATGGGGCGAGATGTGTCTCTGTGGGATCCCCACAGCATGAATCTGGGACGAGATGTGTCTCTATGGGATCCCGCAGGATGAATCTGGGACGAGATGTGTCTATATGGGATCCCGCAGCATGAATCTGGGACGAGTAGTGTCTCTATGGGGTCCCGCAGCATGAATCTGGGACGATATGTGTCTCTATGGGATCCCACAGCATGAGTCTGGGAAGAGATGTGGCTCTTTGGGATCCCCGCAGCATGAATGTGAGACGAGATGTGTCTCTATGGGATCCTGCAGCATGAATCTGGGACGAGATGTGTCTCTATGGGATCCCACAGCATGAATCTGGGACGAGATGTGTCTCTATGGGATCCCACAGCATGAGTCTTGGCGAGATGTGTCTCTGTGGGATCCCGCAGCATGAATCTGGGACGAGATGTGGATCTATGGGATCCCACAGCATGAATCTGGGACGAGATGTGGCTCTATGGGATCCCGGAGCATGAATCTGGGACGAGATGTGGCTCTAAGGGATCCCGGAGCATGAATCTGGGGCGAGATGTGGCTCTAAGGGATCCCGGAGCATGAATCTGGGACGAGATGTGTCTCTGTGGGATCCCGCAGCATGAATCTGGGACGAGATGTGTCTCTATGGGATCCCACAGCATGAGTCTGGGACGAGATGTGTCTCTATGGGATCACGCAGCATGAATCTGGGACGAGATGTGGCTCTATGGGATCCGCAGCATGAATCTGGGATGAGATGTGTCTCTGTGGGATCCCACAGCATGAGTCTGGGACGAGATGTGTCTCTGTGGGATCCCGCAGCATGAGTCTCGGACGAGATGTGTCTCTATGGGATCCCGCAGCATGAATCTGGGACGAGATGTGTCTCTGTGGGATCCCCAGCATGAATCTGGGACGAGATGTGTCTCTATGGGATCACGCAGCATGAATCTGGGACGAGATGTGGCTCTATGGGATCCGCAGCATGAATCTGGGATGAGATGTGTCTCTGTGGGATCCCACAGCATGAGTCTGGGACGAGATGTGTCTCTGTGGGATCCCGCGCATGAATCTGGGACGAGATGTGTCTTTATGGGATCCCGCAGCATGAGTCTCGGGCGAGATGTGTCTCTATGGGATCCCGCAGCATGAATCTGGGACGAGATGTGTCTCTGTGGGATCCCGCAGCATGAATCTGGGGCGAGATGTGTCTCTATGGGATCACGCAGCATGAATCTGGGACGAGATGTGGCTCTATGGGATCCGCAGCATGAATCTGGGATGAGATGTGGCTCTGTGGGATCCCACAGCATGAGTCTGGGACGAGATGTGTCTCTGTGGGATCCCGCAGCATGAATCTGGGACGAGATGTGGCTCTATGGGATCCCCAGCATGAATCTGGGATGAGATGTGTCTCTGTGGGATCCTGCAGCAAGAGTCTGGGATGAGATGTGGCTCTGTGGGATCCCGTAGCATGAATCTGGGATGAGATGTGTCACTGTGGGATCCCACAGCATGAGTCTCGGACGAGATGTGGCTCTATGGGATCCCGCAGCATGAATCTGGGACGAGATGTGGCTCTATGGGATCCGCAGCATGAATCTGGGATGAGATGTGTCTCTGTGGGATCCACAGCATGAGTCTGGGACGAGATGTGTCTCTGTGGGATCCCGCAGCATGAATCTGGGACGAGATGTGTCTCTATGGGATCCCGCAGCATGAGTCTGGGACGAGATGTGTCTCTGTGGGATCACGCAGCATGAATCTGGGACGAGATGTGTCTCTGTGGGATCCCGCAGCATGAATCTGGGACGAGATGTGTCTCTGTGGATCCCACAGCATGAATCTGGGACGAGATGTGTCTCTGTGGGATCCTGCAGCAAGAGTCTGGGACGAGATGTGTCTCTGTGGGATCCCGCAGCATGAGTCTGGGACGAGATGTGTCTCTATGGGATCCCGCAGCATGAATCTGGGACGATGTGGCTCTATAGGATCCCGGAGCATGAATCTGGGACGAGATGTGTCTCTGTGGGTCCCGCAGCATGAGTCTGGGAGAGATGTGTCTCTGTGGGATTCCGCAGCAGGAATCTGGGACGAGATGTGTCTCTATGGGATCCTGCAGCATGTATCTGGGACGAATGTGGCTCTATAGGATCCCGGAGCATGAGTCTGGGACGATATGTGTCTCTGTGGGTCCCGCAGCATGAGTCTGGGACGAGATGTGTCTCTATGGGATCCCGCAGCATGAGCCTGGGACGAGTTGAGTCTCTATGGGATCCCGCAGCATGAATCTGGGGCGAGATGTGTCTCTGTGGGATCCTGCAGCATGAATCTGGGACGAGATGTGTCTCTGTGGGATCCTGCAGCATGGATCTGGGACGAGATGTGTCTCTGTGGGATCCGCAGCATGAATCTAGGGCGAGATGTGTCTCTATGGGATCCCACAGCATGAATCTGGGGCGAATGAGGCTCTATAGGATCCCGGAGCATGAATCTGGGACGAGATGTGTCTCTGTGCGATCCCGCAGCTTGAGTCTGGGACGAGATGTGTCTCTGTGGGATCCCGCAGCCAGAATCTGGGACGAGATGTGGCTCTATGGGATCCCGCAGCATGAGTCTGGGACGAGATGTGGCTCTATGGGATCCCACAGCATGAATTTGGGTTGAGATGTGTCTCTGTGGGATCCCGCAGCATGGATCTGGGACGATTGTGGCTCTATGGGATCCCGCAGCATGAATCTGGGACGAGATGTGGATCTATGGGATCCCACAGCATGAATCTGGGACGAGATGTGGCTCTATGGGATTCCGCAGCATGAGTCTGGGACGAGATGTGTCTCTATGGGATCCCACAGCATGAGTCTTGGACGAGATGTGGCTCTGTGGGATCCCGCAGCATGAATCTGGGACGAGATGTGGCTCTATCGGATTCCGCAGCATGAGTCTGGGACGAGATGTGGCTCTGTGGGATCCCGCAGCATGAGTCTGGGACGAGATGTGTCTCTATGGGATTCCGCAGCATGAATCTGGGACGAGATGTGGCTCTATGGGATCCCGCAGCATGAATCTGGGACGAGATGTGGCTCTATGGGATCCGCAGCATAAATCTGGGACGAGTTGTGTCTCTATGGGATCCCGCAGCATGAGTCTGGGACGAGTTGTGTCTCTATGGGATCCCGCAGCATGAGTCTGGGGCGAGATGTGTCTCTATGGGATCCCGCAGCATGAGTCTGGGACGAGATGTGTCTCTGTGGGATCCCGCAGCATGAATCTGGGACGAGATGTGTCTCTGTGGGATCCCGCAGCATGAATCTGGGACGTGATGTGTCTCTGTGGGATCCCGCAGCATGAGTCTGGGACGAGATGTGTCTCTGTGGGATCCCGCAGCATGAGTCTGGGACGAGATGTGTCTCTGTGGGGTCCCACAGCATGAATCTGTTACGAGATGTGTCTCTGTTGGATCCTGCAGCATGAGTCTGGGACGAGATGTGGCTCTATGGGATCCCGCAGCATGAATCTGGGATGAATGTGGCTCTATGGGATCCCGCTGCATGAATCTGGGACGAGATGTGTCTCTATGGGATCCCTCAGCATGAATCTGGGACGAATGTGGCTCTATGGGATCCCGCAGCATGAATCTGGGACGAGATGTGTCTCTTGGGATCCTCAGCATGAATCTGGGATGAATGTGGCTCTATTGGATCCGCAGCATGAATCTGGGATGAATGTGGCTCTATGGAATCCCCGCTCTGCGCCTGGTACGCCCTTTGCCGCTCCCTTTGAAAGGGTTCACCCTGGCTGTGGCACCTCTGCCTCCTGTGCCCCGGGGGCTGCTTTGTGCTGGCCGAGTGGGGCTGCAGCTGCCCACAGCTCTACCCAGACACGACCCTTCCGGGCAGGTGCCCCAGAACTGACAATGGTCAGGGGTGACGGGGTACCTCTTCCAGCAAGGGCTGATTGTCACCAGCTGCAGCTTGGCTGCAAGGGCTCGAGTCCAGTGCAGCAAGCACTGCCCACACCCCACTGTCGATGAGTTGGAGCTAGAGCTGGTCCAGAGCCCTGAGCCCTGAGCTGAGTCCCGAGTCCTGAGTTGAGCCCCGAGCCCTGAGCCCTGAGCTGAGCCCAGAGCAGGAACCTGAACTTGAGCCTGAACCGACCCAAATGTTCCACCCCTGCCCGCTCCCCAGAGCTCTCCGAGTCCCCTCAGTGTTCAGTGGTGGCATTTGTGGTTCATCTTGAGAGCAGGGGCTGGCCCTGGCTAATTGCTCTTTCATGGCTTGGAAATTCTTGTGGCTAATATCAGGCTCCAGGACTGTGCTAACAGCCGCGCTGATGAGGCCCAAGGATCCCAGGTAGGGACGAGTCTAATCACAGGTTAGCCATTACCTCGCCCACAACTGGACTCTTGACTTTTACATTTCTGTCATTTAAAAAAAAGCTTAATTACAAAGGTTTAAGGAGAATTCACCTTCTGGGCTCTGGGGCCAGGGGGTCCTTCCGGGATGAAGGTCCTCAGGAGACAGAGGCCCCTGATCCGCCGCAGCGCCCACTTGGGTCAGGGGCGTCAGGGGCTGGAGAGCGAAGGAGCTCGCTGACACCCTCTCAGCTGGGAGACCCTCTTGGCTCCTTTGGATGGTGGGAGTGACTTCCCTTGCCCTGAGGATTGTGCAGGGTGTGTCGGTCAGTGTGCTCTGTGGGCCTCCCTGGCAAAGCTGCTCTCAGCCCTTGCGAGGCGGAGCCTCTCCCCGGCAGGTCTGCATGCTGGGGACTCACTAAGCCTGGCCTCTGGGGGACCAGTCCCTGGGCTACGGAGGGGCAGTGTGGGATGCCCCGACTTGCCCCCATGTCTGCCCTGCACTGTCTCTGCCCCACGGTCCTGCCCACTCATGCTGGGTCCAGTCTCCAGGGGACCTTTGAGGGGAATATGGCACCGGTGAGCTCAGGGGTTCAGGGACCACCCTCAGCGGCCTTCTGGGTTTGGGCCCAGCCGCCAGTCTCCATGGGCCTGGGGACCCCGAGGGTGGTGCTGATGGCTGAGAACATTGGGGAAAAGGACCCCTGTATTTAGGCTGGTGGGAGAGGTTGGGAAGGTGGGGGATCTGTATGCATTGCAGGTATGTGTGAGGGGGATGCGTGTGAGGGTGTGAGTGTGTGTGACCCCAGAGCAGAGCTGGTGTGGGAACTGGTGTGTATGTAAGGGTGTGATTGTGTTGTAAAGCCGTGAGTGTGTGTATATCAAGGGTGAGTGTGTGTAATGAGCGAGCGTGTATATATGTGTGCAGAGCTGTGAGTGTGTGTATCGAGGGTGAGTGTGTGTGGAGGGGCAAGTGTGTGTATAAAAGGTGTGTGCGTGCGTGTGCTTATGAAGGTGCTGTAGGCGGTGGCGGCTGTTGGTCTGCTGGCTCAGCGGCTGTTACCTGACTCTGGTGTCACGTGATAGTGGACAGCTCCTTTTCTCCGCAGGTGAGGACGTGCGGACACACGTCCCCAGGACCCTGGGCTCAAAGCCCCATGCAGGGCTGAGCCTGGCGTTGAGGCTGCTTGGCTTTGGCAGTGGGGCAGTGTGGCTCTGCTCCCAGCCACGGTCTCCTCTGCCCCATCTGCACGCAGCGTGAGGCTGGCGGGAGGCCACGGCGTGCATTATGATGACAGATCCCTGGGAGCCCGGGGACGGAGGCGGGGCTCCGTAATGACCATTGGCTCTGCCCACACCCTCCAGTTGGAGGACGCTGGAGTTAAGGAAGACAAACCACCCTCAGCCCCTGGCATGCCGCGGAGACTTCCGGTGGGAGAGTCCAACAAGCCGCTTCTTTAAAGAGCCTCACTGTGCACCTCGCAGATTTGGGAATTGCCAAAGAAATGGCTACACCGCCAAGTCTGGCCGCCCACAGCAGCTGTCAGAGGGGTCTCAGGACAGGTCAGAGCAGACATTCCCCAAGTAGGACAGAGCAGCTGGGAAAGGTTCAGGCTGTTCCGTCACCAGAGCCTCGCCTGCACACGTGATAGTCCCTCAGCTACCACGCACTGTCAGACATCTTCCTCCACCCAATTTCGTCCATCTGCCACCCACCCATCCATCCATCCATCCATCCATCCACCCACCCATCCATCCATCCATCCATCCATCCATCATCCATCCATCCATCCATCCATCCATCCGTCTGTCCATCCATCCATCCATCCATCCATCCATCCATCCATCCATCCATCCATCCATCCATCCATCCATCCATCCATCCATCCATCCATCCATCCATCCATCCAACCATCCATCCATCTGTCCGTCTGTCCATCCATCCATCCGCCCACCCACCCGTCCATCCATCCATCCATCATCCATCCATCCATCCATCCATCCATCCATCCACCCATCCATCCATCCGCCCACCCACCCGTCCATCCATCCATCCATCATCCATCCATCCATCCATCCACCCATCCATCCATCCATCCATCCATCCATCCATCCATCCATCCATCCATCCATCCATCCATCCATCCATCCATCCATCCATCCATCCATCCATCCATCCATCCATCCATCCATCTGTCCGTCTGTCCATCCATCCAACCATCCATCCATCTGTCCGTCTGTCCATCCATCCATCTGCCCACCCACCCGTCCATCCATCCATCCATCATCCATCCATCCATCCACCCATCCACCATCCATCCATCCATCCATCCATCCATCCATCCATCCATTGTCCGTCTGTCCATCCATCCATCCGCCCACCCACCCGTCCATCCATCCATCCATCATCCATCCATCCATCCATCCATCCATCCATCCGTCCATCCATCCATCCATCCATCCATCCATCCATCCATCCATCCATCTGTCCATCTGTCCATCCATCCATCCATCCATCCGTCCATCCATCCATCCATCATCCATCCATCCATCCATCCATCCATCCATCCATCCATCCATCCATCCATCCATCCATCCATCCATCCATCCATCCATCCATCCATCCATCTGTCCGTCTGTCCATCCATCCATCCATCCACCCACCCATCCATCCATCCATCCATCCATCCATCCATCCATCCATCCACCGTCCATCCATCCATCCATCCATCCATCCATCCATCCATCCATCCATCCATCCATCCATCCATCCATCCATCCATCCATCCATCCATCCATCCATCCATCCATCCATCCATCCATCCATCCATCCATCCATCCATCCATCCATCCATCCATCCATCCATCCATCCATCCATCCATCCATCCATCCATCCATCCATCCACTCACCCACCCACCCATCCATCCGTCCATCCGCCCAACCACCCACCCGTCCATCCGTCCGTCCGTCCATCCACTCACCTGTCCATCCACCTATGCACTACCCATCATCCATCCTCCCATTCATCTATTCTCCATCCTTTTACCCATCTACATACTTATCGTTGCTAGGGCACAAACAACAGGCTAATGTGACTTTGCAAAAACTAATTTCAATTGCCAGTAATGGGGTTTAAATTTGGTGTCAAGACATTAACTGATTCTAGTGAATTTAGAAGCTCTTGTACAATGTAAGTTGTGAGGAAATATCCTTTGGAGCTGAGTTAAAAATGTCATTCCATGTGGAGGCAGACTCTTGTGTGAACTGTTGGCTGTGTATGTGTGTGCATATGTGCACACGTGTGTACCGGTGTGTGAGGACAGCTAGAAGGCCGAGGTGCCTCTTCTCGGTTCTGGTGTCTGGTCAGGAAGACAGAGATGAGTGGCCCCATGCAGCAGGGGGTCGCAGCCATGACTTGTCTCCCTGCAGAATCCCCGCACTGCATGGCCCAGACACATGGTTAGGCCGCGCCCGAGCGAGCCTGCTGAGTGGGGCAGAAGCTCCAGTGCCCGGGTCCGAGGCCCGTCCTGCAGTGTGGACGGACTGCAGTGTGGACAGACTTTCCTCCTCCGCTCCTCGGAACAGCAGTGTGCTGGTCTCGGGGATTCTGCCCGAGTCTGCTGCGTCCCCAGTGGGCAGTCAGTGCCTGAGGAGATGCGGCCTCGCGCCTTTCCAGGGGTGCAGGGAGCTGTGGGTCTCCTGGGCACCGGCATCAGCGCAAAGCCCAGAAAGTGATAGAGGCGGAAGACCCGAGCGGCTGGAGTTGGCTCTTCCTGTGGGCCGAGCTCCACCTGCGCTCACCAGGGCGGTGTCTTCTGTCTCCGGCATCTCTCAGCTCCAGTATCGACCTTAGCCGAAGGCTTTGCTTTGTATCCTGTAGCCTGGAGCATTAAACACGGCGTGTTTACTTAATTTGCCCCGGCATGCAGTGTAATTACAAGCAGTTTGTTTTCTCTGTTGTAAAATATGGTCTGGAGAAGGAATAAAGTAACGTGGAAATGAACACGGTGATGTACTGTCTGGGCAGACACCACGTGTGCTGGGCTGGAGGTGGTGCCGGGCGGCACAGAGCCATAAAGAACGGAACGCCTCTTTCCAAACGCGGTTCGCCCGCCTCGCCAGCGTAGTAAAATTAATCTGCCCGGCCTTAGGAATAAACAAGCCGACACTGCAGCCGAGCCTGGGAGACGCCGCGCTCCTGCCGCTCCGAGGGCCTCGCCAGGGCAGTCGTGCGGTGCCAGCTGAGCCGCCGAGAAACCCGCGACTGGGCCTGGCCGAGGCGCCACGCCCGGAGGGGACCGTTAGCCCTTACTGGGACCCTGCAGGGGCTCTGAGTTGGGGCAGTGTGAGGGCAGCTGCACCCGGAGATGGGTGGTGGGGACGTAGGGCCGTCCTGGCATGGCGTGGGCCCGTGCCCTGCTGGCCGGAGAGGTCCACCACGAGGCAGTGTGCTTGTCCGAGTGGGCCTGGCTGCAGGTGTGCCGCTCCATGTGTGGGCGCTCCGTGAATGCAGCAGACAAGCTCTAGAGCCCCACGCCGCGGGCCAGGCCGAGGGAGCTCAGGGCCGCACACACGGGCAGCACGGTCACTGCTCAGGGAGAGTGAGGGCGGTGTGGGGCAGGGTGTGCGTTCCCCACCCCTTACTGCCGTGCTCCCCACCCTCACTGCCGTTCTCCCACCCTCACTGCCGTGCTCCCCACCCTCACTGCCGTTCTCCCACCCTCACTGCCGTGCTCCTCACTCTCACTACCGTGCTCCTCACCCTCACTACCGTGCTCCCCCACCCTTACTGCCGTGCTCCCCACCCTCACTGCCGCTCTGCTCACCCCTTACTGCTGTGCTCCCCACCCTCACTGCCGTGCTCCCCCACCCTCACTGCTGTGCTCCTCACCCTCACTGCCGTGCTCCCCACCCTCACTGTAGTGCTCCCCACACTCACTGCCGTGCTCCCCCACCCTCACTGCCACGCTCCCACTCTCACTGCCGTTCTCCCACCCTCACTGCCGTGCTCCCACCCTCACTACTGTGCTCCCCAACCTCACTGCTGTGCTCCCCCAACCTCATGCTGTGCTCACCACCCTCACTGCTGTGCTCCTCACCCCTCACTGCCGTGCTTCCCACCCCTCACTGCCGTGCTCCTCACCCTCACTGCCGTGCTCCTCACCCTCACTGCCGTGCTCCCCAACCTCACTGCTGTGCTCCCCACCCTCACTGCTGTGCTCCCTACTCTCACTGCTGTGCTCCCCCACCCTCACTGCTGTGCTCCCCACCCTGTTCCCTTCTCACTGCTTCCAGAGACTGAGGGTCCCACAGAAGCTGCTGCTGAGCTGCTAGAAGCCCTGTGTCAGGACTACAGTTCACTGCCGTGTTCAGTGCTGTGGCTTGCTGTAATGGTTCAGTGGCATGGTTCAGTGGCATGATTCGGTAGCATGGTTCAGTGGCATGGTTCAGTGGCGTGGTTCAGTGGCATGGTTCAGTGGCATGGTTCAGTAGCATGGTTCAGTGGCATGGTTCAGTGGCATGGTTCAGTGGCATGGTTCAGTGGCATGGTTCGGTAGCATGGTTCAGTGGCATGGTTCAGTGGCATGGTTCAGTGGCATGGTTCAGTGGCATGGTTCAGTGGCATGGTTCAGTAGCATGGTTCAGTGGCATGGTTCAGTGGCGTGGTTCAGTGGCATGGTTCAGTGGCATGGTTCGGTAGCATGGTTCAGTGGCATGGTTCAGTGGCATGGTTTGCTGCTATGGTCGGTGCTGTGGTTCAGAGCCATGGCTCCCTGCTGTGTCTCACGGCCATGGCTCAGAGCTGTTGCTCACTGCTGTGGCTTTCTGCCATTCCCACACGTCCCCCTGGACAGCGAGGTGTTCCGGAGGATGTGTGTGCTCCTTGGACTCACTGGGCAGCCCAGTCCCATCTTCCTGAGGCCTAAGCAGAACCATCGCAGGGTGCTCCTCCCCACGCCAGACCCTGGAGTGGGCTCTGCCCCAGTGCCAGCTGGGATGGAGGAGAAAGCCGTTGGCCTACATGGCATAGGAATGGAGGTGGGCCACTGTGTCCCTGGGCAGAGACAGGGATGCCCATGTTGGGCACTCACTGACTATTGTGGAACCCACCAGCCCACAGGGAGAAGGGGGACAGGGGACATGGGGCCACAAGACACAGGACAAGGGACCTGGGACATGGGGCGTGATGAATGGGACATGACAGGGGTCATGGGACATGACTAGGGACATGGGATATGGGACATGGGATATGGGACATGGGACACGGGTTATGGGAATATGGGACATGGGACATGGGGCACAGGAATATGGGACATGGTACATGGGCACGGGAATATGGGACATGGGACATGGGATATGGGAATATGGGACATGGGACACGGGTTATGGGAATATGGGACATGGAACATGGGGCACGGGATATGGGACATGGGTTATGGGAATATGAGACATGGAACATGGGGCACGGGAATATGGGACATCGGACATGGGAATATGGGACATGGGACACGGGTCACGGGAATATGGGACATGGAACATGGGGCACGGGAATATGGGACATGGGACACGGGTCACGGGAATATGGGACATGGGACATGGGAATATGGGACATGGGACATGGGACATGGGAATATAGGACATGGGACATGGGAATATGGGACATGGGACATGGGAATATGGGACATGGGACATGGGACACGGAATGTGGGACATGGGACAAGGATCACGGGAATATGGGACATGGTACATGGGACATGGGAATATGGGACATGGGACACGGGAATATGGGACATGGGACATGGGAATATGGGACATGGGACATGGGACATGGGAATATGGGACATGGGACACGGAATATGGGACATGGGACATGGGAATATGGGACATGGGACATGGGACATGGGAATATGGGACATGGGACACGGGGCATGGGAATATGGGACATGGGACATGGGACACAGGAATATGGGACATGGGACATGGGAATATAGGACATGGGACATGGGAATATGGGACATGGGACATGGGAATATGGGACATGGGACATGGGACATGGGAATATGGGACATGGGACACGGGAATATGGGACATGGGACATGGGAATATGGGACATGGGACATGGGACATGGGAATATGGGACATGGGACACGGGGCATGGGAATATGGGACATGGGACATGGGACACGGGAATATGGGACATGGGACACGGGAATATGGGACATGGGACATGGGAATATAGGACATGGGACATGGGAATATGGGACATGGGACATGGGAATATGGGACATGGGACATGGGACACAGGACATGAAAACATGGAACATAGGACTGAAAACATGGAACACAGGTCATGAAAACATGGGACACAGGACATGACATGCAACACAGGACATGAAAACTGGAACACAGGACATGAAAACAAGGGATACAGAACATGAACACATGACTCAGGACATGAACACATGGAACACAGGTCATGAAAACTGGAACACAGGACATGAAAACTGGAACACAGGACATGAACACATGGACACAGGAATACGGGACATGGAGACATGGGTACAGGGAAGTGAGTGACATGGGGCCATGGGCCATGAGTTCACGGGGACACAGATGATGAGGAGGGAGACGTGGGCCAGGGTATGTGTGCATACATGTGTTGGCACTTTATGCCCGTCACAGCTGCCGCCAGCCTGGAAATCACACTGTTTCTCTCAGCTCTAAATCACTTGTTTTATAGAGCACCAAGAATTTTTATTATAACATAATTCTGTACATAAAATATCACATTAAAGAAGAAGATAAAGTTTGCTACTTTTATTCCCCATTAATTTCACTGCAGAAATCTCACCCATCGGAGCTCAGGCCTGAAGCTGGCACGAGCCGGGGCCCGTGGTGGAGGGGAGACCCTGGCATGCCCGGGCCTGGGACAGGTGCTGACCTGGTGCCCACAAGGAAGAGTTCAAAGGGCAGTGTGAGACCCAGGCCCCACAGTGACAAGACACGCAGACCCGTGTGCAGGGCCACGCGGCAGGACCCTGTTGGGGATGCCGGGCGCAGACTCCACGTTTGGGCTCTGGCGGCGCTGACCCACGTGTGTGCTGTGGCTGCTGGCATGCAGCTGATGGCACCAGAGACCTGGGACCTTCTCCTTGGCAAGGGGATGGTCCTGGGCTGCCTGGGGATTGGGAGCATGACAGCCACTAGCGGAGGGGTGGGGCCTTGCAGTGGCCCCTGGTCCTCCCCGTCCTGTGCTCAGGCCTTGTGGGGAGGGAGCAAGGGCCAGATGTGCCATGGGGGTGGGGGGCTGCTCCAGTGCCTGTCCTGTGTGAGCTCAGGGACGCCGTGGCTGTGTGTGCTGTGTGTGCTCGGGGAGCGCCGTGGCTGTGTGCTGTGTGTGCTCAGGGACTCTGTGGCTGTGTGTGCTGTGTGTGTTCAGGGAGGCCGTGACTGTGAGTGCTGTGTGTGTTCAGGGACGCCGTGGCTGTGTGTGCTCAGGGAGGCCATGGCTGTGTGTGCTGTGTGTGCTCAGGGAGGCCGTGGCTGTGTGCTGTGTGTGCTCAGGGAAGCCATGGCTGTGTGTGCTCAGGGACGCCGTGACTGTGTGTGCTGTGTGTGTTCAGGGACGCCGTGGCTGGGTGTGCTGTGTGTGCTCAGGGATACCGTGGCTGTGTGCTGTGTGTGCTCAGGGACGCCGTGGCTGGGTGTGCTGTGTGTGCTCAGGGATACCGTGGCTGTGTGCTGTGTGTGCTCAGGGACGCCCGTGGCTGGGTGTGCTGTGTGTGCTCAGGGATACCGTGGCTGTGTGCTGTGTGTGCTCAGGGACGCCGTGGCTGGGTGTGCTGTGTGTGCTCAGGGACGCTGTGGCTGGGTGTGCTGTGTGTGCTCAGGGATACCGTGGCTGTGTGCTGTGTGTGCTCAGGGACGCCGTGGCTGGGTGTGCTGTGTGTGCTCAGGGACACCGTGGCTGTGTGCTGTGTGTGCTCAGGGACGCCGTGGCTGGGTGTGCTGTGTGTGCTCAGGGACGCCGTGGCTGGGTGTGCTGTGTGTGCTCAGGGATACCGTGGCTGTGTGCTGTGTGTGCTCAGGAACACCGTGGCTGGGTGTGCTGTGTGTGCTCAGGGACACCGTGGCTGTGTGCTGTGTGTGCTCAGGGACGCCGTGGCTGGGTGTGCTGTGTGTGCTCAGGGACACCGTGGCTGTGTGCTGTGTGTGCTCAGGGACGCCGTGGCTGGGTGTGCTATGTGCTCAGGGACACCGTGGCTGGGTGTGCTGTGTGTGCTCAGGGACGCCGTGGCTGTGTGTGCTCAGGGACGCCGTGGCTGGGTGTGCTGTGTGTGCTCAGGGACGCCCGTGGCTGTGTGCTGTGTGTGCTCAGGGACACCGTGGCTGGGTGTGCTGGGTGTGCTCAGGGACACCGTGGCTGTGTGCTGTGTGTGCTCAGGGAGCGCCGTGGCTGTGTGCTGTGTGCTCAGGGACACCGTGGCTGTGTGCTGTGTGTGCTCAGGGATACCGTGGCTGTGTGCTGTGTATGCTCAGGGGCGCCGTGGCTGGGTGTGCTGTGTATGCTCAGGGACGCCGTGGCTGTGTGTGCTCAGGGATGGAAGTGGCTAGGCATACACGCATGCATATAGAGGCACAGTGCTCACAGACAGACCTGTGAGTGCCCAGATATGTAGAGAAAAGAAGGTCTGAGGGAGACGAGACCCCGGAGGCTGGCATTAGCATGAAATTGAAAGCCAAGTTCTGGCTTCACTGGCGCAGGACACCCCTGCCCTCTGGTTCAGGTGTAGGAAGTCACAAAAAGTTAGACGGTCCAGGCAGGGAGCCCCTGTGAGTGGGCAGCCTCAGCTCCGTGCCGCAGAGGGCAGGCAGATGCCAGCTCCTGGCACGCTCCTGCCTTGGTTGCAGCCCGGGTGGCACCGCCTCCTGCTTCTGCGGCTCCTAAAGGGTTTGTCTCCGAGGGTCGCTTTAATGCCAGGCTCACGTTTGCTCTAAGCACTTGTCCAGGTCCGGGCAGCAAACACTGCACGCCAGTGTGTCCTGGGCAGCTGTTCCAGCGACCCTGTGGGCACCAGGTGGCAGCGCATGGGACCTGTGTGCTTGCTTCAGCGTGCTCGTGTTCAATGTGCGTCCGTGTGTGTGTGCGCGCGTGTGTGTGCGTGTGTGTGCTTGCTTCAGCATGCATGTGTTCCCCATGTGCATCCGTGTGTGTCTGTGTGTATACGTGTGTGTGCTTGCTTCAGCGTGCTCGTGTTCAATGTGCATCGTGTGTGTGCGTGTGTGTGTGCGTGTGTGTGCTTTGCTTCAGCATGCATGTGTTCCCCATGTGCATCCGTGTGTGTGTCTGTGTGTATACGTGTGTGTGCATGCTTCAGCGTGCTTGTGTTCCCCATGTGCGTCCGTGTGTGTGTGCGTGCGTGTGTGTGTGTGTGCTTGCTTCAGCGTGCTCATGTTCCCATGTGCGTCCGTGTGTGTGTGCGTGTGTGTGCGTGTGTGTGCTTGCTTCAGCATGCATGTGTTCCCCCATGTGCATCCGTGTGTGTGTCTGTGTGTGTATATGTGTGTGTGCATGCTTCAGCGTGCATGTGTTCCCCATGTGCGTCCCGTATGTGTGCGTGCGTGTGTGTGCGTGTGTGTACATGCTTCAGCGTGCTTGTGTTCCAATGGGTCCGTGTGTGTGTGTGTGCATGTGTGTGCTTGCTTTAGCATGCTCCTGTTTCCCCATGTGCATGCGTGTGTGTGTGCGTGTGTGTGCGTGTGTACATATGTGTGTGTGCTTGCTTCAGTGTGCACGTGTTTCCCCATGTGCGTCTGTGTGTGTGTCTATGTGTGTGCGTGCGCGTGTGTGCTTGCTTCCAGCGTGCTCGTGTTTCCCCATGTGCGTGTGTGTGTGCGTGTGTGTGTGTGCGTCCGTGTGTGTATGCTTGCTTCAGCGTGCACGTGTTCCCCAAGTGCGTCCGTGTGTGTGTGCATGTGCATGTGTGTGTGTGTGTGTGCGTGTGCGCATGTGTGTTCCGTGTAGGGGAGGGTCGGGAGAGTGTTGGGACGGGGGTGTGGGCGGGGCCGGGGGTGGGGTCATGTGTTGAATCTTTTGGGTCCTTTTCCTGCTTTTCCCTGGACCTTCGCCCAGGTCCCCGGACAGCAGCAGGCGCCGGGCTGGTGGCCGCTCCGGGACTTTGCGTGGTGGGGGTTTTCCTCCCTGGACTCACGACTCTGGGGAGAGGTGTCTGCTGAGGGCCCGGTGCAGGGGATACTTTGTGGGCCTGGACGCTGGCCACAGGCCCCTCTGTCTGCCGGCAGCTGCCGTGTGCAGGCCCAGCTCTCCCTGCCCACTGGCAGGCTCGCCTCAGCACCACCCGCCGCTCCGCAGCTGCTTCCCTAGAGATAGTCTGGCTGTCGGAGACCAGGTCAGAGCATCTCAAAGCCACACTCAGAAGCTGTGACCCCCCCAAGCCACCCTCCGGAAGATTCCGGAGTCTGGCACTGGCGCTCCCACAAACATCTCCAAGCTTGCTCTCCCTGACTGGCTCCTTGAAAATACGACCAAGGGCGAGTGAACTCTGGAAGCTTCTGGGGTCGTGCAGGCGCAGGGGGAGGGAGCAGACGAGCTCCGGGATTAGAGTTGGCAGGAACAGGGGCTGCCTGGCCTCACGCTCACGTGGCGACAGTGAGGACAGAGCAGTCAGCAGTCACGCAAACCCACGCTTGCTGGGGCTGACCGGCTGCGACCCTCTGCTGCCCCTGTCTGTGGAGCTGAGCCTGGGGCCATGACCCTGCCCGCTGGCCCCATGGCACCCACCTGCCATCCCCGGCTCCCTGTCTGGTCCTGTGTCCAGTGCCCGGGGGCTTCTGGGTCCTTTACCCAGTACCGTGGCATGTGTCCATGTCTTCTGTGTAGGGGCAAGATAGGAGAGTGGGGCAAGATGAGGCGCTGGATTGGGATAGTTTTAGCTGACACGCCGGCACCTGACTCTCCCCCCTTCGACACCTGACGCCCCCCACCCCTGGCACCTGATGCCCCCTAGCACCTGACAGCCCCTGGCACCTGATGCCCCGGCACCTGATGTCCCCTGGCACCTGATGTCCCCCTCTGACACCTGATGCCCCCACACTATGGCACCTGACACCCCCTCCCAAACCTGACGCCCCCCCACCCCAGCACTGCACCTGTGGTCTGGGCTCTGCCTAACTCACCTCAGACCCAGCCTTCTTAGAAAGGGGCGTCCTGGGGCGGAGCGATAGCACAGCAGGTAGAGCATTTGCCTGGAACACGGCCAACCCGGGTTCGATCCCCAGCACCCTTATGGTTCCCGAGAACCACCAGGAGTAATTCCTGAGTGCAGAGCCAGGAGTAACCTCTGAGCATCGCCGTGTGACGCAGAGAGAGAGAGAGAGAGAGAGAGAGAGAGAGAGAGAGAGAGAGAGAGAGAGAGAGAGAGAGAGAGAGAGAGAGAGAGAGAGAGAGAGAGAGAGAGAGAGAGAAAGAGAGAGAGAGAGAGAGAGAGAGAGAAAGAGAGAGAGAAAAGAGAGAGAGAGAGAGAGAGAGAGAGAGAGAGAGAGAGAGAGAGAGAGAGAGAGAGAGGAGAGAGAGAGAGAGAAAGGGGGCGTCCCGACAGGGCACAGGCCCTGAGCACTCTGCCCAGTGACAGGGACTTGGCTCGGGACTCTGTCCCCCGTGTATCAGCTCACACGCCGGTGTAACCCACCGTCCCAGGGCCCCAAAGCCCCGTCCCAAGCTGACCTGTCACCTCCCTGGCTCGTGGCGTCTTGCTCCCGCTCCTGGCTCCTCACCAGCCCCCGGCTGCACGTGAGACGTGTCACTTGGCGTGGGGACTTCGGCTGGAGCTCGGCGTGGAGGAGGGATGTGTGGGGGAGTGCCGGGGGCCCACAGGGAGCTGCGGCCCACCCAGCCCCCATGCCAGGCCCCCTTCTGCTACTCCCGCTCCCTGCCCTGGGCTTTCCAATATTTACTTCTTAGGGTCGAGCTATTGCAAAGCTGTGATCGCAAACTCCGTGGTTGTTAATTGAAAATGCCCCCATGACGCCGGCAAGAAGGGGCCGTGGGGGGCCAAGCCGCCTGCCAGCTCCGTTCCTTCCAGAGGGGCGTCTGCCCGGCCTGGGGTTTGATTCAGAACGCACAGCCGGAAGACCGGAGGAAAAAGAGCAGGTTTCTTTCAGGCCGTGCTGTACCTCCACATACATATAATTTAAATATTTGCCCACTGGGAGAGGCCGTGGCGCTCGGCTCCCAGGCCGGCAGTAGGGCCTGATTCGTGCCTGCCAACAGCACCGAGCGCTTTTCTCCAGGGACCCCACTGCCATCTCGACTCGGGGCAAGGCAGGATGCCAAAAGCCTCTGCGTCACCGGGCAGCTGCCGGGCGCCGGGCCACACCTCATCCTCCTGACTGGACCCAAGAGGCCCGGCCTGCGTGCAGGGACCAGGCACTGGCAGTGCCAGAGCAGCCCGGGAGCACCTGGGAAACAGCTGCTGCTCAGATGCTGCCTCTGGTCACGGTGTGCTGGGCCTAGATGAGGGACACACGGACACCCTGAGGTGCTCTGGACAGGCGGAGGGGAGAGGGGTCCCTGCAGACCGCGCCGGGACAGGTGAGGCGGGGCTCTCTAAAGATGGGCAGTGGGACAGGCGAGGGGTGGCCCCTTAGATGGACCCTGGGGCAGGTGAGGTCGGGGGTCCCTGCAGAAAGGCGCGGGGTCTTACCAAGCCCATCCATGGACTGATCATGGGTCTTTCAACTCTTTAGCAAGAGGGGTGAGGGGCTGTGGGAGGGGTGAGGGGCGTGAGGGGCGGTGGGGCTTTGGGAGCTGGAGACCGTTGAGTGGGCAGTGTTGAGGGTCTGTGGGACTGTGGGGCTGTGGAGACTGTGGAGGTGTAGCGACTATGGGGACCGTGGGATTGTGGGGCTGTGGGGCTGCGGGCTGTGGGGCTGTGGGGCTGTGGGGGCTGTGGGGCTGTGCGGTTATGGGGACTGTGGGGCTGTGGGGCTGTGGGCTGTGGGACTGTGGAGACTGTGGGGCTGTGGAGACTGTGGGGGCTGTGGGCTGTGGGGCTGTGGGGCTGTGGGGGCTGTGGGGCTGTGGGCTGTGGGGCTGTAGGACTGTGGGGCTGTGGGGCTGTAGGGCTGTAGGACTGTGGGGCTGTGGGGCTGTGGGGCTGTGGGGCTGTAGGGCTGTGAGACTGTGGGGGCTGTGGGGCTGTGAGGCTGTGGGGCTGTGGGGCTGTAGGACTGTGGGCTGTGGGGCTGTGGGGCTGTGGGGACTGTGGGACTGTAGGGCTGTGGGGCTGTGGGGCTGTGGGGCTGTGGGGCTGTGGGGCTGTGGGGCTGTAGGAGCTGTGGGCTGTGGGGCTGTGGGGCTGTGGCTGGGGCTGTAGGGCTGTGGGGCTGTAGGGCTATGGGGATTTGGGGCTGTGGGGGATTTGGGGCTGTGGGGCTGTGGGACTGTGGGGCTGTGGGCTGTGGGGCTATGGGGCTGTGGGGCTGTGGGGCTGTGGGGCTGTGGGGGCTGTGGGCTGTGGGGCTATGGGGATTTGGGGCTGTGGGGATTTGGGGCTGTGGGGCTGTGGGACTGTGGGGCTGTGCGGGCTGTGGGGCTGTGGGGCTGTGGGGGCTGTGGGGGCTGTGGGGCTGTGGAGACTGTGGGGCTGTGGGCTGTGGAGACTGTGGGGGCTGTGGGGCTGTGAGGCTGTGGGTCTGTGGGCTGTAGGACTGTGGGGCTGTGGGGCTGTGGGGCTGTGGGGCTGTGGGGCTGTGGGGCTGTGGGGGCTGTGGGGCTGGAGACTGTGGGGCTGTGGGGCTGTGGAGACTGTGGGGCTGTGGGGCTGTGGAGACTGTGGGGGCTGTGGGGCTGTGAGGCTGTGGGTCTGTGGGGCTGTAGGACTGTGGGGCTGTGGGCTGTGGGGCTGTGGGGCTGTGGGGTTGGGGCTGTGGGACTGTGGGGCTGTGGGGCTATGGGGCTATGGGGCTGTGGGGCTGTGGGGCTGTGGGGCTGTGGGAGCTGTGGGGCTGTGGGGCTATGGGGGGGATTTGGGGCTGTGGGGATTTGGGGCTGTGGGGCTGTGGGACTGTGGGGCTGTAGGGCTGTGGGGTTGTGGGGCTGTGGGGCTGTGGGGCTGTGGGGGCTGTGGGGCTGTGGAGACTGTGGGGGCTGTGGGGCTGTGGAGACTGTGGGGGCTGTGGGGCTGTGAGGCTGTGGGTCTGTGGGGCTGTAGGACTGTGGGGCTGTGGGGCTGTGGGGCTGTGGGGCTGTGGGGACTGTGGGACTGTGGGCTGTGGGGCTGTGGGGTTATGGGGCTGTGGGGCTGTGGGGCTGTGGGGCTGTGGGAGCTGTGGGGCTGTGGGGCTATGGGGATTTGGGGCTGTGGGGGATTTGGGGCTGTGGGGCTGTGGGACTGTGGGGCTGTGGGGCTGTAGGACTGTGGGGCTGTGGGGCTGAGGGACTGTGGAGACTGTGGGGGCTGTGGGACTGTGGGGCTGTGGGACTGTGTGGGCTGTGGGCTGTGGAACTTTGGAATTATGGGGCTGTGGGCTGTGGCGCTGTGGGGGCTTTGGGGCTGTGGGACTGTGAGGCTGTGGTTCTGTGGGGGGCTGTGGGCTGTGGGACTCTGGGGCTGTGGGACTGTGGGGCTATGCGGATGTGGGGCTTTGGGGGCTGATGGCTGTGGGGGCTATGGGGACTGTGGGGCTGTGGGGCTCTCCCTCTCTCCCTCCCTCCCCTCCCTCCCTTCCTTCCTTCCTTCCTTCCTTCCTTCCTCCCTCCCCTCCCTCTTTCCCCCTCCCTCCCTCTTTCCTTCCTTCCCTCCTTCCCTCCTTTTCCTCCTTCCCTCCTTTCCTTTCCCTCTTCCCTCCTTCCCTCCTTCCCTCCTTCCCTCCTTCCCTCCTTCCCTCCTTCCCTCCTTCCCTCCTTCCCTCCTTCCTCCCTCCTTCCCTCCTTCCCTCCTTCCCTCCTTCCCTCCTTCCTTCCTTCCTTCCTTCCTTCCTTCCTTCCTTCCTTCCTTCCTTCCTTCCTTCCTTCCTTCCTTCCTTCCTTCCTTCCTTCCTTCCTTCCTTCCTTCCTTCCTTCCTTCCTTCCTTCCTTCCTTCCTTCCTTCCTTCCTTCCTTCCTTCCTTCCTTCCTTCCTTCCTTCCTTCCTTCCTTCCTTCCTTCCTTCCTTCCTTCCTTCCTTCCTTCCTTCCTTCCTTCCTTCCTTCCTTCCTTCCTCTCCCTCTCTCCCTCCCTCTCGTGTCATATTATGAGTGCAAAGCACTCAGGCGGGATGGCAAGCAGCAGATTTTTTTTTCAAAATGGAAAGATTCTGCTGCAAATGTACGTACTGAGAAATTCAATAAAAAGGTAGCTTTATTCAGAAATTGTCAGTGGTATGATACAGCTCATTAAGACATGTGTGGGGCTAACTGGTTTCATCAGAGGAGATAATATTGCACAAGAAATATAAGAAATCATTATGATGAATGTCTCAACATTACATTACATGTTAATGAAGTGTAAATGATCTAATTATTTTTGAAAGAATACAGATTCGATTAAACTGTCGGAATTAAATTGGAAGGGACAGCCTATTGTACTTTTTATGTACAGACAAGTTAGCGTTAATTAGGCACCGTCTACAGGAGCAAATGAGGCACGACCCTGGGTGAGTGTGGAGCTGCCCCGGCAATGCTTGAAGAATTGTATCTGGAGGAACCGGAAGCCAATTAGGCAGCGACAGGCAGAGGGCCGCGGTGGTCGCTCCCAGCCGTGCTGTAGCAGCGCCGGCCCCAGCTTTGCTCCATCACGGGTGGGTCCCACTCCTGACTGGACAACAGAGGCCGGCTGCTGCCGAGCTGGGAACGCCGCGCTGGCTGGCTCTGGTCACTTTCCCTTCCCTCAGCCTTCGCCTCCTGCTTCCAGGGGCTTCCGTGAGGAGCCACAGCTGGCCCTCAGGATCACGCCTCGGAACCCCCAAACATCCGCACACAAAGGCCCAGCTCTGTGGAGTCAGCGACTCTCCACCACGCACATGTGGCCTTGCTCTCTAGGGAAGCAGTTGTGAACTTGTGAGTCTTCTGCACATGGACAACGTGTCTCACCTCATGCTGTAATGACGTGAAGCCAGAAATGGATGGAAGCTGCTTCCTCTCCCACACTGATGGAAAGCTCTCTCTCACACAGTCCTGACACAGTCACTGTCACAGTCACCGTCACCATCACTGTCCCTCTCACACAGTCCTGACACAGTCACTGTCACTGTCACCGTCACTGTCACTGTCCCTCTCACACAGTCCTGACACAGTCACTGTCACCGTCACCCTCTCACACAGTCCTGACACAGTCACTGTCACCGTCACTGTCCTCTCACACAGTCCTGACACAGTCACTGTCACCCTCACCGTCACTGTCACTGTCCCTCTCACACAGTCCTGACACAGTCACTGTCACAGTCACCGTCACTGTCACTGTCCCTCTCACACAGTCCTGACACAGTCACCGTCACCGTCACTGTCACTGTCCCTCTCACACAGTCCTGACACAGTCACTGTCACCCTCACCGTCACTGTCACTGTCCCTCTCACACAGTCCTGACATAGTCACTGTCACCGTCACTGTCACTGTCCCTCTCACACAGTCCTGGCACAGTCACCTTCACCATCACTGTCACTGTCCCTCTCACAAGTCCTGACACAGTCACCGTCACCGTCACCGTCACTGTTCCTCTCACACAGTCCTGACACAGTCACTGTCACCGTCCACCATCACTGTCACTGTCCCTCTCACAAGTCCTGACACACAGTCACCGTCACCGTCACTGTCACTGTCCCTCTCACACAGTCCTGACACAGTCACTGTCACCAGTCACTGTCACTGTCCCTCTCACACAGTCCTGACACAGTCACTGTCACCACTGTCTCTGTCCCTCTCACACAGTCCTGACACAGTCACTGTCACCGTCACCGTCACTGTCACTGTCCCTCTCACACAGTCCTGACACAGTCACCGTCACCATCACTGTCACTGTCCCTCTCACAAGTCCTGACACAGTCACCGTCACATCGGTCACTGTCACTGTCCCTCTCACACAGTCCTGACACAGTCACTGTCACCGTCACGTCACTGTCACTGTCCCTCTCACACAGTCCTGACACAGTCACTGTCACACAGACACTGTGGATTCTCACACTGACACAGTCACTCTCTGACATGGTCACTCTCACACTGACAGTCATCCTTACTCTGACATGTCACTGTCTCTCACGGACACAGCCACTCTCACACTGACATGGTCACTTTCACACTGATGAAGTAAGTTACATGGACACAGTCACTCTTACAAGGACAGGCTCATTCTCGCACTGACACAATCATTCACACTCACACTGACACAGTCGCTCACAAGGCCAATCTCACACTAACAGGGTCACTGTCACACCGACTCCATCTGTCTCATACACTCTGAGAGAGCCCGCTCCACACAGCAATGCCTTCCTTTTTCCCCACACTTGCCGCAGGGGGCAACATTCCCTCGGCCCCAGCTCATGTTTCCACTGGGCCCAAACCCCTGGGCTGGTCCTTAGGGAAGTCCCCAGAGCGTGTGTGGCTTTGGTGGGCAGAGCGGGAGGTGTTGGAGGCCTGAGCAGGCCCGGTGGGGGCCGTGGTGACGGGGACGGTTGCCAGCGTGCCGGTGCCAGGGCCGCGGCAGGACGGCTGCTCCCACCCCCGTCCAGGCGGCGGAGTTGGGCGGAGCCTGTGAGTCCATTATCTCACGAGGCGTGGACGTGGCCCACCTCTCTGGGGCGTGCTCCACAGGCAGGGCCCGGCCAGGCTTTTTGGTGCGGGAATGCAGATATTTCTTTTACACCCGGCCCCAGAACTTTAGGGTAATTATTAATAATTAGGGTTGAGTGGAAAGCACACAACCAGCGAGTTATCCAGTGCAATTTGCAGCTACCAATAGTTCCCTTTTGCAAACAAGAGGCTCCTACAGGCTTTTTGTTTTAATTTCTGGCAGCTGAAGGGATCAAGATTTAGAAAAACCCTGTAGAGGGAACCACATGCTTGAGAATTACCAAAAATTAAAAAGCACGTACACACCAGCAACAAAAAGGAATTTGTAAATGTGTGGCCTCGGCTGTGAGCACGCTGGAAGCTCTGAGGGGCACCCACACGCGACTCTGTTGCTGGGCACTTCCTGGGCCTGGGGGCGGTCTGGCCTGGACAACAGCCTCTGGGCTGGGGTTCTCACACAGGCCAGTGGGCTCTGCTGCCCCAGGAAAGACCTCCAGGTGCTAGCTAGGAGGGTGGGGCAGGTGACCTGGTATCAGAGGAGAGAGAGGACTAGCCAGGGTGTGCCGGAATCAGGTGATGGTCATAGCGCAAGGGGTGACGTTCAAGGAAGAGCTCCTGGTGGTGGTCAGGTGTCCGGGTCCAGCTTCTGGTTCAATGAGTCTGAACGTGCGCAGCCACCGCCTGTCCTAGAGCTGCCTCTGGTCTTCTTGTCTAAGGTGAGGCTGTAGCTGGAGCCTCTCACCTGGTCCTCTGCAAGCAAGGCAAAGAGCCCAAACCCTAGTCTGCAGCCACGTCCCTAAGAGAGCAAAAGGGCAGAGATGCTGGAGCACCCAGTGGCCCTGGCCACGTGTCTTTCTCGGCTCTTTTGCATGACACAGATTTTGCTTTGCTGTCCAGGCTTGAACCATCAATGCTAGCAGCAGTAATGCCAAGGGGTGAGTCTGGGTAGCAATGGCTTGCAGTCCCCAACAGCACCGCACTGCACCTACCAACAACAGCCCAACTACTTGGCAATAGCCCAACACACCCACCCGGCAACAGCCCAATACACCCACTACCAACAGCCCAACATAACCACCAACCACCCAACACAATCACCAACAAGAACCCAACAAACCGAACAACCACCCAGGATATACCACACAACACCCCAACACTGCCATCAATAACCCCTAAACATGCCCTCATCAATATCCAACACCACCAATGACATCCAATATACTCCAATAATAATCCAACATGCACAGCAGCAATACCTAAGACACCAACACCTAACATGCCTGAATACCCAACATACCCCAACACGCACACCAGCAACTCCAAAATAACCCACCAACAAGATCCCCAAAGCACACCAATGGCCCAACATGTCCCCCACTCCATGATTTCAGGTCTCAGGCCTCCTCCATCAGACTCTCCTGCACTTTAGGTCTCTCCTGCTTGTGAGCAGAAAGACCTCGTGAGGGAGAGCCCTGGGCTGAGTGTGGAGATAGCGAGTCGGTGTCAGGAACTCTGTGGGAACCCTGCGGCCCTGAGGTACAAATGCGTGGAGCTGGGCACGGTTGCCCTGAGCTCGGCATGGTGAAGGCTCCTGGCGGGACCCGCGGTCACTGAGCAGTCATGGGTGCTCCGGGAGGGTGTCCCCGTGACTGGCACTTCTGCCATGCAGGCAAGTGAGCCAGGCTGCAGGGGTGTGCTTCGTGCCAAGCTGGGGGTCTGCCTGCCAGTTTGGGGGGGTGCATGCCACGCTCTGCAGACTGTGGCTCTGTGCAGGAGGCGCGTGGGCACGGCTGTAGAGCATTGCGTCGGTGCTTCTCCAGGCTCTGCCCAGCTACGCTGACTTCCCTTTACTCTCTAGCCGGACCGGAGGGACAGGGGAAGCCAGGGTCCAGGAGCCCAGGCTGTGATGTCAGCGGGCAGCAGGCCCTCACACGCTGGGGAGAACACCGGCAGGGAGCTGTGGAAGGAGGCGTGCTCCATGGCGGATGGCCCGACTTGGGTGGAAGAGCGAGGCTGAGCTAAGCGCTCAGTGGAGACGCGTGTGGCGGGGCTGTGGAGCGTCCGCAGAAGCAGGGGGCTGCACTGTGCCTTCCCTGTCTCAGCAATCAGGGCTGGCGGTTCCCGACACGACACCACGTCCTGAATATGGAGCTGCCGGCTCTGGCGGGAACCTGAGGTGTAGCCAGGAGCTGCACCGCCACCCTACGCGCCCCCGTGATGGGGGCTTGGGAAAGCCGGAGTCCCTGCGGAGGACGCAGGCACCGGCCGTGTGAGGGCAGAAGCGTCATGTGGGGGTGTCAAGACTGATTAGAGCACCCCATGCCTGCCGCACTCCTGTGCGCTGGCCGGACACCTGCTCTGCCCCAGCGTGGGGAATCTGGCCCAGCATGGCGGCTGCCCGGCTGCTCAGGGCCCCAGCTCCCACTCCAACAGTGCCCTCAGTACCTGTGAAGGGAAGAGGAGAGAGAGGCAGGGACCCACCTGGGGACTGTGTGTGGCCGGACAGTCCCTGGGCGGAAAGGAGCAGCACTGGAGCTCACAGACCCCAGCTCAGGTGTCCCTCCCAGCCCAGCTCAGCACCTCCGGATGCGCAGGACAGAGCCTGCAGGTCACTGACACCACGGCCACGGGGCCCTGCTGAGTCCTCAGAACATGAACCCAGTTTCGATCTCTGCTTCGGGTGCCCAGGGGCGGGCCACTCTGCAGTGACCCAGGCGCAGCCAAGGCCACAGGGATGTGCTGAAAGTACAGAGAAGAGACACAGGCCTGAGGTCACGAGTGGTGTCCTTCCCTCATCGCCGCCCTCTCCCGGGGCTGGTACTTCCCAGGACATGCTTCAATGGGTGCCAGGCCGCACGCATATTCCTGGTCTAGGAAGAGCTCAGTGTGGCCGTTCTGGGACACATGGTGGCCGCAGGGGTCTAGCTGGGTCTGGCTGGCCTCAGCTCAGAACTGTGGCTCACACCTCTGAGGCTCCCTGGGATGCCGGCTTTGACGAACAATTGGACATTTGGGAAGACCCACTTCTGACCCACAACTGACCCTGCCTTGGCCAGTTGGTACTTGACTCTCAGTCTAGGTGACAACTGTCTAGGGTGTGCAGTGAGAGCCAGAGAGCTGGGCCTGGCGGCTGGAACGTGGGGTGGAGAATGGACAGGGAAAGCTCCAAAACTGCAGGTCTGGGGTACAGTGCGGGCCCAGAGAAAAGGGAGTGCACAAGAAAGGCCCGGACGGGGACGGGTATGCAGTTTAGTGGCACCATTCGGGCCAGGCTTACATGTACAGTGTCCCCACCCCAGACAGGCATACGTGTAGAGCGCCCCCAACCTGGGACAGGCATACGTGTACAGAGTCCCCACCCTGGGACAGGCATACGTGTACAGAGTCCTCATCCCAGGACAGGCATCACGTGAGCGGTGTCCCCATCCCTGGGATAGGCATACGTGGAGGCTGTCTCCAACCAGCGACAGGCATACGTGTGGAGCATCCCCATGCTGGGACAGGCATACGTGTAGAGTGTCCCAATCCAGTGACAGGCATACGTGTAGAGTGTCTCCACCCCAGGACAGGCATAAGTGTAGAGCATCCCCATCCCGCGACAGGCATACGTGTAGAGTGTCTCCATCCTGGGTCAGGTATACGTGGAGAGTGTCTCCATCCTGGGTCAGGTATACATGTAGAGTGTCTCCACCCCAGGACAGGCATACGTGTGGAGCATCCCCAGGGACAGCTCGTTGAGCATCCCCATGCTGGGACAGGCGTGTAGAGTGTCTCCATCCTGGGTCAGGTATACGTGTAGAGTGTCTCCATCCTGGGACAGACATACGTGCAGAACATCTCCACTCCTGGGACAGGCATACATGTAGAATGTCTCCATCCCGGGACAGGCATACATGTAGGATGTCTCCACCCCGGGACAGGCATACATGTAGAATGTCTCCATCCCGGGACAGGCATACATATGGGTTTTACCCTCAGCATGAATGTGAGGGTATACCTGGTTTCAGATCTTCTGTGCAGGGCCTCCTTTGGAGGGTCAGGAATGAGAACTAGGAGTGTAGTGCTGGGGGCTCTAACTTGGGTTTGTATCCCCTGGATGACCTTTACTGGGCCAGCAGCAGGAGTGGGTGAGTCTGCAAGGCAGGCCCTGAGGGACCCTGGGAATGACAGTGAGGCCAATGTCTGGTCACAACAAGACTCCACAATTGCCTACACCGGCCAAAGGGCTATGGAACCAGCCCCTCTGCAGTGACCACAGCTCTCTATCCAGGGTTCCCTTGTCTATCCTCGTGTCTGTCCCAGGACCTCCGTGTCTGTCCCACCCTGTGTCTGCCCCCTCGGGGCTGGGCTGTGTCCTGGCCCATGCAGTTGCTCTGGGATCAGCCAACTTGTGTGGGAGGTCTCGTCAGAGCCAGAGATGCTGGGCCCTACTTCCCTACGCTGACGGTGAGCCCAGCATGTGCCTGTGGATGCCTGGCCTGGCCTAGCTGACCTTGAAGGGGCGGAACGGAATCCTGATGGTCACCTTGGGTCTAGCAGGGCCTGTGGTCAGGCCTTATTCACCGGTTGGGGAGGGATCCAAAGAAGCACAAGAGGCTTGTCTCAGGGAGTCACACTCTGCAGGACCTCTGGGTTCTGTCCTGGACATGGGGTTTTACAGCTAGCCAACTGTTGGCCTTACAGCCTTTCACCTAGCCTGGACACGGTGTCCAAGTTGGTGGAGTCCCGGCCTTGTCCTACTGTTCCATCTCCTGCTGCTGCTATCAATGGCCACCAGGTTTGGGGTCCCTCTCCCTGGGGGCGCTGTGTCAAGACGGGAGGCGTCTGTGTGGTGTGTGTGGGTACAGCCTCCTTCCCAGGGCACCAGGGGCCCAGGGGCAGCCTGGCACTGCCTGTCTCCAGGAGCGAAGGCCTCCGCACATGTGGGCAGGCCCCACCAATGGGCCGAGGGAAGTGCCGGTGGGGCCGCTTGTCCACACGTGTCTGCTGACTCCTCCCACACTGATCCATGCGTCCTTGTGTGGCAGGACGGTGTGGCCAGGACTGCGGACTGTCCCGAGAGGCCTCACAGCCTGGACCCAGGCTGCCGTGCCCCAGAGCTCCGGAGGGAAGTTGCCAGAAGGCCGAAAGGCGGCAGGAGCCAGAGACCCTTTCCCTTTCGGTGTGAATTTAAAAAGCGAAGCACACCACACAGCATCCAACCTACTCACTGGGCAGTTTGGGGAGCGGATGACCCTGGGAAATGTGGGCGCCATAGATTATACGGCACATTCATCCCAGGGCGGGTTTTTTTTTTTTTGGTACAATCCTGTGTTGTGCTGAAAACAAAAATCTGAGAATACTTCTTAAAGGGAAAACAAAGGCCGGGCCGGGCCATACATCTGTGAGTTGTGAAACAAAGGTCTGTTTGTATGCCTCCGTCACTCTCCCCATGAAAGGGGACACTTAGTTGAAAAACTTTTCAGGGAAACACTCTAAACCAACATCCTGGTATAAATTTGCAAAACGCAATACAGGCCCGATTGTCTTTGGAGCGGACGCCCGCAGCATACGAATAGCCCTTTCTGAAACGTAATGTTCTTTGCACGGCTCACTGGCTAATGTACAATAAATCCACAAAAGGGAGCTTCAATGCAGCCATTGGACAGCAGTGAGGCTGCGGCTACTTTATCTTTTTACTGTATTTAATTGGAAGGTTTTTCCTGAAACTTTAGCCAGCCTTCAAATGACTGGACTGCATATAAGAAGAGATTGATAAGACACATTTTTTTCTTCTTCCAGGATTTTTTCTCCTGACAAGAGCACGTTTTGCAGAGGGGAATAAAGTTACAAGTGTCGAGCTTTGCTGGGCGGGGTGAAATCAGACGCCGGCGGGAAGGCGGGGTGAAGGCTGGGAAAATGCGGAGTTGGCAGCGCTGCCAGGTCTGAGGGGGCCGGTGGCGAGGCACCAGGTGTCCAACATTCAAACGATACTATTATTCATAGGCCGGCAGCGTATTAAAACTCCCCCAAAACATTTGCAACTGAATAAAGATATAATCCTGGAAATATAACTCTCCATTAAGGGCCCCCATTAGCAACACAAGAGCCCCATTGTACAGGAGTTATGTATATTTATCAAGTGAAAAAAAACTGTCCTGGTGCCCTACATGTTAATAGAAAACTTTTTATAGGCCGGTCCCAGAACTAGTTATGCATAAAATGCTCGGCATCTATTATTCCCTGGCAGGCTGCTTCCCGTCCGACAGGGGCCTGCCACCACGCGAGTGAGTGGCCTGGCTTGGCGGCAACCACTTCCTGTGGGCCGGAAGCTGCCAGCCCTGGGTCCAGGCCGGACACTGAGCCGCGCTGGCTCGCTGGCTGCTGGGCGTCACCTGGGTGCTTGGCAGGTGCAGCCCATTCACAGGCTACCTGGAGGCCCAGCGGCTTCTGTGAATGGAGCCAGGGGCGGTGCTGGATCCGGGCAGCTCCAGGCAGCTGCAGGCCTGGTGCGTGCACCCAGCAGACGGGATTCAGCAGGCTGGAAGAGGCACAGCGCAGGGGCACAAATGAGCCCCTGGCAGAGCCCACCCGACCGTCTGTCCATGCCTCCTCTCCAGGCAGGCTGGCGTCCCCCATTCACCTGGATTCACGTCACAGAGCCACGCAAGGCGGGCGGGGTCTCAGCAGCAGCCTGGGAAATGCTGGCACCCGCCCTCCCCGGTCCTGTCTCCCTAGTCACTGCCTCCAGGCCTGGGTTTTGCTCCATCCACCCCATCCCTGTGTTCAGGCTGGAGCCTGGTGCCTGTGGAGAGGCCTTATCTTGAAACGGGCGATGGAGGTCGGAGCCAGCAGCAGTGGGAAGGCGCTAGGGGCAGCATGTCTACCAGCAAGGACACAGGGACATCCCCTTCATCCCTGGGCTGTGACCGTCCCCCGCCCCAGAGGTGGGAGCAGGCTTTGAGGCATGGTAGGCCAGTGTACTGGAGTGGTACACACAAGCATACACACACGAACACACATGCAGACGCCATACATACAGCCATGCACATGTGCACACTCACTCACACATGTGCACATGCATACAACCTACTGCCCAGCTAGTCACATGACACATGTCACTTTTGGAAGGGATTTATATTTCCTATAGGATGGTACATTTAGTAGATGGTACTTTCTGGAGGATAGGTAACTATAGAGTATGGTATTTACTGGAGGATGGTACTCCCTATAGGATGGTACTTCCAGGTGTATGGTACTTCCTGGATGATTATGTTTCTGGAGGGATGGTACTTCCTGGAGGATGGTACTTCATGGAGGATGGTAATTCCTGAAGGATGCTAATTCCAGGCGGATGGTATTTCCTGAAGGATGGTAATTCCTGGATGGTAATTCCTGGAGGATGGTAATTCCTGAAGGATGGTAATTCCGAAGGATGGTAATTCCTGGAGGATGGTATTTGCTGGGGATGGTAATTCCTGGAGGATGGTAATTCCTGGAGGATGGTAATTCCTGGAGGATGGTATTTCCTGGAGGATGGTAATTCCTGGAGGATGGGAATTCCTGGAGGATGGGAATTCCTGGAGGATGGTAATTCCTGGAGGATGGTATTTCCTGGAGGATGGTAATTCCTGGAGGATGGTAATTCCTGAAGGAGGTATTTGCTGGAGGATGGTATTTCCTGAAGGATGGTAATTCCTGGAGGATGGTAATTCCTGAAGGAGGTATTTGCTGGAGGATGGTATTTCTGGAGGATGGTATTTCTTGAAGGATGGTATTTCCTGGAGGATGGTAATTCCTGGAGAATGGTACTTCCTGGAGGATGGTACTCCCTGAAGGAATGTACTTCTGGAGAATGGTTCCTCGTGGACACTTAGAAGCGGCACTCTGTGAAGACCTGCATGCTGATGAATGTCTGCACTGTCCATGATTTTCTGAGACAGGCTTGTGGAAGCAGAGGCTTCTGGGTGTTACCCACCATCTTCTTTAAGGGCACTCTGCTAGAGATGTTAGGGGTGAGGACAGTGTCTCTGCCCATTCACTAAGTCCCTGGGAGGAAGAAAGGCCTCACACAGGCCCTGAGGCCCTGTTGTTCCCGACTGACCAGGGTCTCATGGGCATGCTGGGAACTCTCTGGACACAACTTGGCTCTGATCTGAGAATTGTCTTTGAATCCTCGTGGCCTTCGGTGTCTCTCCTGGGCATCTCTCCAGCACGAGCAGGGGTCACTCGTGGTGCTGCAGCTGCATTTCCTGGTTTAGGTGCCTTAGAGGAGGATCTCTGGGACTAAGCAGGATGGGGTGGGGTGGCACAAACGCCTGTGCTTGGTTTCTTCTTGCACTCTAGCTCATCAGAGAAGTAGCTCAACTCTTGGGGTCATCCTTGTGTCCTGGGCCCAGATGTGTGGGGGCACCCCAGCTCTAACTGGGAAACGTGTCTCCCCTCCATTTTGAGCAGGAAACACGTCTTGCTTTCTCCTGGTGTGGCCTGACCTCAGACTGCTCTGCATGTCCATTAGAACTATAGGTGATTTGTATACACTGCAATCAGAGGATGATTTCTCAAAAATTGTTCCTCTTGATCACACTGTAGTGATGACATGCCTACATAGGGCAGTTTGTTCTGTTTTGCTTTGTTTCTGGAAGGATCCCAGGAAGTTGTGAGTTTGGATAAGTTTTGCATGAGTGGCCAGTACACAGGGCTGTACTGGAGCTGCGAGGCCCCATGAAGACCCTTTGAAGGCCACGCTGGACTGGGGGTTCTGCGTCTCAAGCTTAGCTCATTCTACCGGCCTTTGCCCTTGGAGAGATCTGACCATGGTAAGTGGTGGCTCAGAGCAGAGCTGCTCTGCCTATATCTGTCCTGCGTGGGGCTGGGGTCGACACCAGCCAAGAGCGGGCAGCTGCAAGTCTGAGGAATTACCAATTATTTATGCCTTTCAGAGACTTTGTGGGTTTAGCTGGTGAGAAAAATTTTATTCCGCTCCCGTGGACAAAATCCTGCGGCCCGCCCTGGCTGATTAAGCCCACGTTGCTGCGGGCACAGGGCAAGCTGCAGAGTTATGAAATCTCACCTCCTGTTCCCTGGCAACTGGGCCCGCAGCCCTGGGAAAGGCGTGGATAATGGGGAGTGGCGATATTTCTCTTTGTGTTTGCACCACTGACACTTTTATCCTCACATCTGTGCAGGCTCTGACGCTCAGGCTGGCTGGGTGGTCACGGCTGTTGGTCCCTTTACACATGGCACTGGGGCGGCTGGAAGCCGAGTTCAGCTTCAAGCACACAGAAGGGGTGGGGGGGAAATTACCTGGGAGGGTCCAGGGTCCTGAGGCCCCGAGGCAGTGACCTCCATCAGAGCATCTGGTGGGCTACTTCTCGGGCGCTGGGTTTCCAGGGTGACATGAAGGCAGGTAGCGGCCAGGACCTGGACGAGCTATGCAGTAGTTCCCACGCCCACTGGCCAGGCCTCCGTGCCTAGCCTGAAAGAACAGCAAAGATGCCCTTTCCTCTTTCTCTGAATCAACATCAACCCATAGCTGCTCAGAACGGCACACTCCTCTGATCTGGCCGTGCTGTGGCTTTCCAGAACCTTCTCTCCTTCTGCCCACTCTGTTTCCACAGGTCTCCCTTCTTTTCTCCCCCCCTCCCCCACCAGAAGCTGCAGTCCAGGACCCACAGAGCCACTGTACTGGCGGGGAGTCAAGCCCTGAAGGGCCCGAATTCTCCAGGACCATGGACAGAAGCTGGGGAGGCGGGGAATATGGGAATCTGCAACTTCCTGTTCCCTCCAGTCCTGGCTGCGGGAACCTTTAGTTTTCTCCTCTTCTTACTGTGTTTTGCACATGTGTGCACGTGTGCTGGGTCCTTCACGCATGTGTTGTGTCTTGCACAGATGTGAGTTCGCATATTGTACTCCACATGATGTGCCTGTGTATTAAGACTGTGAGTGTGTGACGGGCTTTCACTGTGAGTGTATGCCTTGCTCTGTGTGTGACAGGTTCTGACTGTGAGTGTATGACGGGTATGTCTGTGAGTGTGTGACAGACTGTGATGTGAGTGTATGTGATTTGCTCTGGTTGTGTGATAGGCTCGCTCTGACTGTGTGCGTGTGACTGTCTCTTATTGTATGTGATGGGCTCTGAATATGAGTGTGTGATGGGTTCTGACTGTGTGTGGTGGCCGTATCCGTGGGCGTGCGGCAGGTTGTGATGTGCGTGTGTGACGTCCCACCTTCACGTCTCTGGGATGCACTCAGCTCAGATTTCCCGTGCTAAGCCCGGAAAGCTGTCTGTGCTCATTCACTCTTTGTGGATGGAGAGAGGAGGTGCTTGGCTGTTTCCCTCCTCCTGGTCCTTCCTGTTTGTCTGCGCTTCCCGTGGGACTCTGCTTTCAGTAGCTGCCAGCTCCCTGTCCTCACTCCCCTTTCACCTGCCGTTTACCTCCATCCAGCAGGTCGCTGGTGTTTCTCTGTCTCCTCTGCTCAGAGTTTGTCCAGTCTTCGCTTTCCTATTCAGGCTTCACTTATTGGGCCTCTCCCAATTTGTGCCCACTGAGACTTGATTTACTGTGGAATCTTGCTTCCCACAGGAAGCCCTTCTGGAGTGCTCTGTGAAGTGGACCCTTGTCTGTGGTGTCGGGGAGTGCTCACCCCACCCCGCCACTGACTCTGGGGCCCAGCAGGCAGCAGTGCTCACTTCTGCACCTTCCTGCTTGGAGAGGGGACTATACCCAGTGGCAGGTGCTACCACCAGGCCCTGCTGAGAATCAGGGCGCTTGTTCGGGTCCTCACAGAGGCAGTGCTGTTCCTTGTCTGTCTTAGGCGCGTGTGCCTGAGTAGAGGCCAGGTCTGCCCCCACAGTTGGGCTCCTCTGCCAGGGGAGGCTCAGTTCTAGGCGAGAGACATGTCTAAAGCCACTCGGCTTTCCCTGTTGCCTGCCAAGCGGCTTGGCTGCTGCCTCCTCTAGCAGAGGTGGAGGAAGGCAGCAGAGGAAGGGGGGGTTGAGGTGTACAACACATGCACACACAAACCCAACACATGCCCACCCTGTGAACACACATGTACATGCCCCCCATGAACACACACATGCACACTTCCATGAACACAAACACATGCAAGCTCCCGTGAAACCCACACATGTAAGCTCCAATGAATATACACAAGCACAAACTCTGAATACACATACGCAGACCCCATGAACACACATAGGCATGCTCCCTGAACACACAGAGGCATGCCTCATGAACACACACACCACAAACAAGTAACTCACATACATATCACATGAACACACACATGCACATGCACTGCAGCCTCTATGAGTGACAGGAGTGTGCAGTGGCCACGTCCTCCTCACCGCACACAGTCGTAGGCTTTGGAGCTGGCTGGCTCTTCAGGAGGGCCAGCACTGCCCCCATGCCCGTGGCCGAGGGTTTGCAGGCTGTGGGTAATCAGCTCTCACACTTGCTAATGACCACAATATAAGATGCTCGGGAATGACCAATCGTTCTAACCCGACCTTAGGTTGTTAAAATCCTGGTTCTGAAAGTGATGACAAGGCTTCGCCCTGCAGATCCACGGCGGATTCCTGGCTGGGGTAGGTGCAGCACCAGCTCGGCACCGCACGCTGGGCAGGGCCCAGAGCTGGGGAGAGCTGACCCTGGCGGGACTCGGCGGCCTCCCTCCTTCCCTTTGCCCCATCCTCCCCCCCTTCCCTCCATTCCTCCGCCCCCCTACCTCTCTCCTTCCTCTTCCTGTTCTCCCTCCTCTTCCTTCTCTCCCTCCCTCCATTCTGTCCCTTCCTCTCTCCCTCCCTTCTCCCTGCCCACTTGACCCCATTTCTGGACCCTGAGCAGGGACTGAGTTTAGCAGCCATTGTCTGAAGGGCGGGTGTGCAGGGCTCTCTGTGGAGCAGGAGTGGGGGGGAGCTGCTGTCGCTTCTGTCCTACTGTCCTGCCCTCCGGTGCCCCGGGTTTCCCCTCAGGCCCTGGGTGCGTGTGGGGGGTCTTTGTCTCCCAGCTCAGTCAGTGCTTATTCCCGGGCTCCGTCAGCTCCTGACATGCCTATGGGAACATGCGAGGAGGGACACTGGGTCCGCCTAGCTCCTCCCTCTGAACCTGGGGCCTGGCTCCATGCACCTCTTGGCCTTGATTTCTCTCTCAAACTTCGCTCTGGGACTTGAAATATCATGTGCGAAATACAAGCTAATGGTCTTGATTGGGCTTCAGTCTGCGGTATTGTTTTAATGCTTTGTTCGAGAGCTTACAGAGTGAATGAGATGTTCCCCCTGTTCAGAGCCTGGTGCAGGGTGGCCGAGACAAGGCTGCCAGCGACGACGGGAGCAGTCGGAGACGAGTCCAGCTCCCTGAGAGTCAGGGGAGGGCCCAGGTGACCAAGCTCAGGTCGTTGGTCACCAGAAGTTCTCTCAAAAGCAAAAGAGATGATGGGACGGTGGGGTGGGGATGGCAGCAGATCCGAGGCCGCCGGAAGACTCTCCCTCTCTCATCCCACACCCACCTACACCCACACAGACCAACCACACACTCAGGACACCGGGGCTCTATCTGACCTCGCACCGTGGTCATGGTTGGAAACTAGGGAAACTGAGTCAGGTGACTCAGGGCACCACAGAGTCACCGGCTGGGTCCAGAGGCAGGAAGCGCACACCAGACAGAACAGACTGTCACCCACTGGAATAGGCAGATAGAGAGCGTCAGGACTTAGGGTATGCCCTGGACAGGACACCAAGCGGCAGGACAAGTGATGTTACACTCAGGCACAGGAGCAGCCTGAACAAGGGGGCTGGCCCCGGCCCATCTCTGTAAACGACGAGAAACTGCAACTTCTTAAACTTCCGAGTTTCACTGGCAAATCAGTCGTACATGCTGGAGAGCCTGCCTGCCAGGGCTGGGGAACCTCCAGTGCTAACACACTGACGCACTGTGTGGCACGTGAGACTGGACACGCCCACACCCCTGCTGCCCGATGTAATTCCACCCTGCGGCGAGAGGCAATGCCTCTGAATGCAGTGAGGCAGGGACAGTCCACACCTCTGTCAAAACACTCTCCCTTGTTCCTCATTCACAAAGAGCACACATGTTCATATGTGTGCATGCATACACCACACAAGCAGCTATGCTACAAACACGCACATGCTCACCCACATGCTCATACATGTCACACACACGCTCACAATGTAGGTGTCATGACATGTCACACACATGCTCACACGTCACATACATGCTACACACATGCTTATACATATCACATGCTTACACACATGCTCACATATGCACACACACCAGCTGCTATGTCACAGATGTGCACATGCTCACACACATGCTCATACATGTCACAGGCACACAACGCTCACACATGTTCATATATGTGCACACACCAACAGTTATGTCACAGACACATATATGCTCATGAACAATATACACACATTTCAAAAGACATGTTAAGTATGTAAATGCTTACATGTACACACAAGTGCACACACATGCATGCTGATGCAGATGCATACATGCGCTCTAGCAGGATGCTCAGGATGCATGTAAGTGCTAAATACAGACCCATGCATGCACGTGCACAGTCCAGCATACACACTCAGGAGACATGTAAATGTGCACACATATGCACACATACATAGGGATGCACAATGCTCACACAGACATGAATACACAGACATACACACATGTACTCCAGAAGACATGCTCAGGAGTGATGCAGACATGCAGACACAGATAACACAAATGTACACACAGAACCCAGACATGAGGGTACATAATGCATGAATATGGATGCACAGATACACATATGAACACATGCATACTAACATATATGATCACATATGGATACATATGCACACTTACATATATGGGTGCTCCCACATATGGATACGCATATACACACATATATACATGATACACATGCTTACTCACATAGACTGCATACATACACACGAGCATGGATGCATGCACCAATGCCCACAGGTGCAATGCACGTGAAGGTGCATGTCACACAAGCAGATGCTCAGATACACACATGCAAGTACACAGCATCATGCATATGCACACATGTGCTTTCCCCAGGCACCCAGAGATGCATGGACGTGGATTTTTGAGGAGCCTGGATCCTCCTTTTCCAGCTTAGCAGTGGGAAATGCCTAAGATCTCAGACCCCAAAGTCCATTCTCTCGAGATGCTCCCTGTCACTGTTGGTCCCTCATCCCTGGTGCCATGAGCTGGACAATGACCTCGCTAGAGTTAAGTCAGTGAAGCCGAGTTCAGGATGTGCTCTGTGGGGGCGCCTGTGAGCGACCCAGGTGCTGTTCGTAGCCCAGTGACTTCCAGTCCGGGATGCGGGAGCCCAGCAGTGCCTGCCCACTGACATCAGTGCTGGAGCAGATGAAGGGTCTGGGCACAGGTCGGGATTGTGATGTTGCTCCCCAGAGCACCCAGAAGAAACTTTCGCAGCTCCACAGAGAACTTTCAGGAAAAGTGACTTACAAACAAATCCTAAATCTCTTCCCCTGCACCCAAGCACTCTTGTGGGTAATTTATACTAAGCCCTTTAGAATGTCCTTTCGGCCTTTATCTGTAACCTAGACAATGCGATCAGGCTCCCAAAAATGTCTCCTTGTTAGTGACTAGCTTTCCTTCTCCCAACTTCACAGCACCTCTGGTCCACGAGCAAAGGCACGCTCTTTTTTCTTAAGTCCCTGTGCCAGACTATCACAGGCGTGACTCACGGAGGCCCAGCCTGAGTCAGGCACCATGGCTCGGGAAGGACTCAGCACCCTGCTTGGGACAAGGCTTCAGACTCTGTCCCCATCGGGGTGATTTGGGGACTGCACAGAGAGCTGTAATTCCTAGAAATCTTTTTTCTCGTGTCTCTTTGCCCTCAGCGCCCCCTGCTCCTGCTATCCTGGGGGCTGTTTCCATGTTCCTCAGAGTCACACACAGAGAGAAAGTTAAGTTGCTGAAGTTGCAGCCAGCAAGCACCCGAGAGACTATTTACCCAGGGAGACAATGGAAACAGCAGTCACAGGGATTTGCTCAAGACTGAGGGGCAGAGGGGGAGAGGAACAGAGCCCCTCCCCATGCGTCACCAGAGGCACACTGGGATCACAACGGCGGCTTGAGCCTGGGGGTCCCCCCGCCCAAGCTGGCACCTCTGGGCCCATGCCCGCTGCTGCTATCCAGCCACCGACACCCGGAGGCCGAGCCGCAGACAGAGAAGCTTCCTCTAATAGGTGCCTCAGTGTCATTGTCCCCGGCAGATACCACAGGAGACCTTGGCCGGGCAGCGGGCTGCGTGGTCACCTGAATTATGCATGTGTATTGTGCTCGAATATCATAAGCGGGCACATGAACGCCCTCCAAATCATTTTCAGTTCGTGAACATTTATGTACAGAGCTCTTGAGCGCTGCAGAGACAATTAGTCATATTTGTATGCCGGAATTAATTGAGGAGTGAGATGCAGGAGGCAGTGTGAGAACAAAGCAGGCTTCTGTCAGCTCTTCCAACTGACAGGGATAATTAGATATATGAAATTGAAATTCCTCAGCAGGGGGCTTCTGCCGACAATGAATTTTCTTTTGATTCCATTCTGTGATTCTTTTATGCTATCATCTGTGGCAATTTGTTATTCAGCTTGAAGCTTAAAAAAGCAAAGCATTCCGCTTTTATGAAGCGATGATGTCAGTTTGTACACTGCTGGGAAATAGATATTAAATGTAATCTTTAAACTGAAAAAAAAAGAAAAGAAAAAATAAAATCAGTTAAAGAAAAAGCGTGGCGTCCCTGGCCTGCAGGCAAGGAACTTTCCAACCAGAAGTCAGGCCTCGTCAGGCAAGTCCGGGAGCCCAAGAGGACAGTCCGGCAGGGCAGCGGCGGCTGCCCAGCCTGTAAAGGGCACAGTACTGCGTGTGCAGGGCGCTGAGGAGCGCAGACACAGCTCTCCCCAACCGTGAGGTGACACAGCTCTCCCCAACCGTGAGGTGACGCGGCTCTCACTCTCAAGCCACCACACTGGGTCCCCGCAGCTGCGCGGCCCACAGGCTTGGCTGTCTCGCTGTCTCTCACTGTCGCTGTCTCTCGCTGTGTCTCTCGCTGTTGCTGTCTCTCGCTGTGTTTCTCGCTGTTGCTGTCTCTCGCTGAGTCTCTAGCTGTCGCTGTCTCTCGCTGTGTCTCTCGCTGTGTCTCTCGCTGTCGCTGTCTCTCGCTGTGTCTCTCGCTGTGTCTCTCGCTGTGGCTGTCTCTCTCTGTGTCTCTCGCTGTTGCTGTCTCTCATTGTGTCTCTCGCTGTCGCTGTCTCTCGCTGTGTCTCTCCCTGGCTCTCGTTCTCGCTCCCACCCAGCGATGCTCAGGGGTTACTCCCAGCTCTGCTCGCAGAAATCACGCCTCAGGGTGCTGGGGACCCCGAATGGGATGCCGGGAATGGAACCCGGGTTGGTGGGGCGCAAGTGCCCTCCCGGGGTGCTGTCGCCGCCCACCCACCGGCGGGGCCGGGACACGTGCAGGCCCGGGCGGCGGCACAGGAGAGCGGCCTGAGGAGAGCGGCCTGAGGAGAGCGGCCTGAGGAGAGGCGGCCTGAGGAGAGCGGCCTGAGGAGAGCGGTCTGAGGAGAGCGGCCTGAGGGAGCGGCCTGAGGAGAGCGGCCTGAGGAGAGCGGCCTGAGGAGAGCGGCCTGAGGAGAGCGGCCTGAGGAGAGCGGCCTGAGGAGAGCCGGGCTGAGGGAGTGGCCTGAGGAGAGCCGGGCTGCCTGCGGGGGGCCGCTCCCCCCGCGCCCCTCGACCCCAGCCCGGCCTGTCTCCCCCAATGAAAGTTCCTGACCACAATCAGTGCCCTGCTGGCCGAATCAAAAGAAACAACAACAGAAAAATCTAATTTTCGTCAAAAACAAAAATCTCATGAGGTGCTGGCTGCCCCGCGTTCCAGCTCACCCCTGAGCGTGTAAATACGCCGCCGCGGGCTGGGGCCGAGGATGCCCCAAAGAGCCCATTGAGCGGGCGGCTTTCCAGAGCCAGACCCGTGCCAGGCGGCCTTTCTGCGGGGTCGGGCTGTGCCAGGCGGGCGGGCAGCAGCGCACAGAGCCGGCCGCCGCGGGGCACTGTGGGTAAGGGGGGAGGGCCGCCACCCGCGGGGCACTGTGGGTAAGGACCGAAGGGCCGCCGCGGGCACTGTGGGTAAGGAGGGGGAGGGCAGCCACCATGGGGCATTGTGGGTAAGGGGGGGAGGGTGGCAACCGCGGGGCACTGTGGGTAAGGACCGAGCGACCACCGGGGGGCACTGTGGGTAAGGAGGGGGGAGGGCAGCCACCATGGGGCACTGTGGGTAAGGACTGAAGGGCCGCCGCGGGGCACTGTGGGTAGGGACGTGGGAGGAGCTGCCGTGGGGCACTGTGGGTAAGGACCGAAGGGCCGCCGGGCACTGTGGGTAAGGACCGAAGGGCCGCGGGGCACTGTGGGTAAGGGGGAGGGGAGCTGCTGTGGGGCACTGTGGGTAAGGACCGGAAGGGCCGCCGAGGGCACTGTGGGTAGGGGCGTGGGAGGGAGCTGCCGTGGGGCACTGTGGGTAAGGACCGAAGGACTGCCGCGGGGGCACTGTGGGTAAGGACCGAAGGGCCGCCAGGAGGGGCACTGTGGGTAGGGACGGGGGTGTGGGGCAGCCCCTGCCCTGCCCTGCCCCGCCCGGCCAGGCCGAGCTGCAAAGGGCTCCAGGGTATCTCGGAACCCGGGTGCCAGCTCGAGAGCCGCCTCCTGCTCTGCTGCTCAGCACGGCGGTTCCTGGGCTTCTGGGCGGGCATCTGCCCAGGCTGGAGGGAGCACCCCAGGGAGCTGGGTCAGGACTGAGCACCAGCACCCGCAGGCAGGCCCAGGTTGGGCATTGGGGGCCCCTGATGCCTTACGCTGGGGCTGGCTCGCCGTGGTGATGGGCCCAGTGAGTGCAGGGAGCGGACAGGCCGAGGAGCCGGTGCCCGCCGCAGCCCAGCCTGACCCCTGCCCGCCTCCCCCTGGCTTCCCCCCCTCCGCCCCTTCCTCCCTCTCATCCTCGTCTCCTCTCTCCCTCCTCTCCTTCTTTCTCCCTCCTGCTCCTTCCCTCTCTCATCTCCTCTCCTCTCCCTCCTCCCTCGGCTGCTTGCTCCTCCTCCTCCCTCCTCCCTCTCCCCTCCTCTCCTCTCCTCTCCCCTCTCCCCTTCTCTCCCCTTTCTCCCTCTTCTCCAGCCCCATCCCGGCCAGTGCCTGCCGGGGCGTGTGCAGGGCACCTGTTGCTCCTGCTGGTCTCTGTCAGCTCTGCCGTCGCAATCAGCTGATAAAGCGAGTTTTCCTTGTTTTCAGTCAGAAGTGCTCATTTCCTTACTTTGTAAAGACAGTTTGACAACGAAAAAATACAAAAACCCTAAGGACTCAAACCTCTGCTTTAAGATGGTGCCACAGGCAGTGATTTGCTGCTGATCATTGTGGGGTGCCCAGGGGTGCCCGAGGGGAACCCGGCGTTGACTGCTGCCTGGGTGTGGTGGGTTTGGGTGTTTTGCAGAACGCGGGGCCTCAGGTGCAAACTCAGCTTGCCGCTGTGATGTGGGACCGTGGGGGCCTGGTGACGTGCTTCTGAGGCTGACTTGCGCTTTCTCCTCAGCGCTGTGGCTGCGTGTGTCTCCTGTCCCAGGAGCTGGCCCTGTCCTGTGGCTGTGTCCTCTGTTCTGCCAGGCTCGGGCTGCCCCTGCTGACGTTTCCCCAGTGTGCTCGGTGCAGGCACAGTGCGGACAGGTGTGGTGGGTGGTGTCCAGTGCCACAGACAGGGCATGGACATGGACAGACACACATGGACACACTCATGTGTGAACATGCACAACGCACACACGGGCATAGACCTGTGTACATGCAAACATGCATACTGGCACATGCAAACATTGCACCAGGGGCACATGGCAGTGTGTGTAGACACATGCAGGAGTCACATATCTGGCATGCACACATACCCAGACATACATGAGTCACACACCCTGGCATGCTCCTACACACCAGGCACGCACACACACACCCAGACATACACTCAGACACACACACACCTTGGCATGCACGAGTCACACACACAGACATGCACATACACACCAGACATGCACACACATACCCAGGCATAGACCAACTCAGACACGCACACACATACCCCCTAGGCATGCACGAGTCATACACACAGGCATGCACATACACATCAGAGATGCACACACACACCCAGGCATGCACACACACACCCAGGCATGCACACACACACACACCCAGGCATGCACACACACACCCAGGCATGCACACACACACCAGGCATGCACACACACACACACCCAGGCATGCACACACACACCAGGCATGCACACACACACCCAGGCATGCACACACACACCCAGGCATGCACACACACCCAGGCATGCACACACACACCCAGGCATGCACACACACACACCCAGGCATGCACACACACACCCAGGCATGCACACACACACACACCCAGGCATGCACACACACCCAGGCATGCACACACACACACCCAGGCATGCACACACACCCAGGCATGCACACACACACACCCAGGCATGCACACACACACACCCAGGCATGCACACACACACGCAGGCATGCACACACACCCAGGCATGCACACACACACCCAGGCATGCACACACACACCCAGGCATGCACACACACACCCAGGCATGCACACACACCCAGGCATGCACACACACCCAGGCACATACACAGTCACAGTCACAGACCCGAGGCTCACCCCACTGCGCATACACACGTGTAGACACTCGTGTGCCCGCTCTCTCCGTGAAGCTTCCCGCTGTCTCTGGAGGAGGGCTGTCCTGCCTGTCCCTGCGTGGGCCTGTCCGTGGAGGGCAGATGCACTGGGCAGGACCCTGGGAAGGAGGGTGGACATGGCCGGGCTGGGCTGACGGGTGGGCCTGGCGCAGACTGGTCTCCAGCTGACCACCACATTGGGGTGCTCTTTCTGCAGTGGCCATGCCCTCTCCGGGGGTGAAGCAGAGCACCCCGGAACTCTGCTTTCTTCAGGACTTGTGCTTCTCTGGAAAGACAGGCTGGGCAGCGGTGGGGGCAAGCCCCGGTCCTTGAGGCAGGGTTGGGTCAGAAAAAATGGGCTGCCCTGCCGAGCTCTCCCGGACAGATGCCCCGAGCTCTGCTGGGGTCCGCTGGCCCTCGTCCCGGCGGCCTGTTCTGGGCCTTCCCAGGCTGCCCTGTGCAGTGCCCAGCCCAGACGCGCTCATTGTATCTCTGATTCCTAATGTGTGACCCAGCGGCCCGTATCATCCCTGGGGCATGAATAGCGACGGGAGGCTGGCCCGGGCTTCAATATCCCCCTGCTGGCTATTACATCACCAGCCGCCCTCTAAGAGGATTTGCAGCCGCCTTGGCCGCGTTATTAAAATCGTAATTAATTTTTTCCTCTTCACAAAACCCGGGGACCTTGTGGTGGGGCCTCGGGGTGAGGGTGAGCCCCTTTGAAAGGGGCTTCTGGAATCAGCGGCGGCTCCAGGAGCACAACACACGTTCCCGGTAAATGCGATTAAAGAGCCACACAAAACCCCGGTACAAAAATTAATTCAGTTTCAAGAGAAAGAAGTTTGATAAAGTTGTGTGATGGCTGGTGACAGCATGGAGGGGTGTGGGGGGCTGGGGCCAGCGTGGCAGCCCCAGGGACATCGGCCAGCGGGGTGTCTCCTGCCTTGGGGCCCGGCCCCGCCTGCCTCCCCACCGTGCTGCCCTTCTCTGCTCTAGGGCTGAGCCTCTGCTGGTCCCTCCTCTGAGCCGTCACCCCTGCAGGCCACCACCGAGTCCCGAAACAAGTGGCAGCTATAGGTGCTGGTCCCTTGGGGGTGGCCGGGGTCCTCATGGGCTCTCGGGGCTCAGCACAGTCCCTCTGGGGAGAAGCCCAGTGCTGATGCCTGACTTCTCGGGCCTGGAACCCATGGCTGGTGTCCGGAGTTCGGGTCCCGTGTGTGCAAACAGCAGATCTAGGGGCTCCGGAAAGACCCCAAGCTGGGCGAGGACATGTCACCAGAGCCCAAGAGCAGCAGCTGCTGTCCTGGTCCGAGGGAGCAGCCTGGAGCCCCGGTCTTGCCCAGCCGCGTCTCAGCTGGGGGCGCTTCTACTTCATGTTGGAACAGGAGGCCTGGCCAGAGGCTCCAGGCCCCTGTGGGGCCCCGGCCTTCACAGACCGGCGGGAGGAGCGTCCAGCCTGGGCTGCTGGAGGGGACATATGGCCCCTGGGTGTCCGCAGGTGTGCCCCAACTAGAAGGCTGCACCGGAAGACGTGTCCCCCTCAGAGAGAGCCAGTGTCGGGGTGCGCTGCCTCACCCTTGGGCATAATCTGGGGCGCTGTGTCCCGCTACGCTGCCCCGCCTCTGAGGGGCCCGTGTTCCCCATCACCGTCTCTCATGTGGTGGCCACCCCTCATCCTGCGGGGCTTCAAGGGGAGCTGCCTTTGCCGCAGAGACGGGTCGTCCCCCAGACACTCGGTCCCGGCTGGATTGCTGTCCTTGCGGGCAGCACACACTGGGGTGGCTGTTAGCTGTGCAGAAACAATCGTTTGTGTAACTGGGGAGAATGTTCCTGTCTGGAGGCGCCGGCTGCACTGAGCACGTCTGACAGGCCCGTCAGCTGCTGTGTCGCGTTCCTGGCACCAGGTGAGTCCACGCTGCACTGCCACAGGAGGCTTCGTTACCCACGCAGCATCTCGCACTCGAGGGAGGCCCGGAAGGGAGTGAACAGGCGGCACCACGACAGACCTGTTGGGTGAGTGACACGGACAGACCACCACGGGCTGGCGGCTCCAAGTAGCTGGATGTCCACAGACACACGGTTCCCACTGACCAGAATGAGTGGTCTGGGCTGTGGGCCCGGGGCGCTGGCTCCCAGGGCTACCTGGGGCAGGGCTTGTCCCACCACATTTGATGTCTTATTTACATCCGGGCTCTCCTCAGCCACTGCACTCTTCAGGGAAGGAGAGAACCAGCTGAGGATGAGGCACAGGACAGGACACACACGAGCTGTCAGGTGAGCAGGAGAAGAGTGGGCAGAACGTGGTACCGCAGAGGTGTGGGATGGACTAGAGTGGGCTGTTGGAGACAGAACAGAAGGGGTGTGGGCTGGCCTGTGAATGGCCCTGTGGGAAGGGTGGGGAGGGGGTGTGATGGGCTGTGCAACGGAGTGAGGATACGGTGTGGGGGGCTGTGGGATGGGGTTGGTGGGGGCTGTGGATTGGGGTTGGTGGGGGCTGTGGATTGGGGTTGGTGGGGGCTGTGGATTGGAGTTGGTGGGGGGGGCTGTGGAAGGGGTTGGTGGGGGCTGTGGATTGGGATTGGTGGGGGCTGTGGATTGGGGTTGGTGGGGGCTGTGGATTAGGGTTGGTGGGGGCTGTGGGATGGGGGTTGGTGGGGGCTGTGGATTGGGGTTGGTGGGGGCTGTGGATTGGAGTTGGTGGGGGCTGTGGATTGGGGTTGGTGGGGGCTGTGGGATGGGGGTTGGTGGGGGCTGTGGAATGGGGTTGGTGGGGGCTGTGGATTGGGGTTGGTGGGGGCTGTGGAAGGGGTTGGTGGGGGCTGTGGATTGGGATTGGTGGGGGCTGTGGATTGGGGTTGGTGGGGGCTGTGGATTGGGGTTGGTGGGGGCTGTGGATTAGGGTTGGTGGGGGCTGTGGATTGGGGTTGGTGGGGGCTGTGGATTGGGGTTGGTGGGGGCTGTGAATTGGGGTTGGTGGGGGCTGTGGAATGGGGGTTGGTGGGGGCTGTGGAATGGGGTTGGTGGGGGCTGTGGATTGGGGTTGGTGGGGGGGCTGTGGATTGGGGTTGGTGGGGGCTGTGGGATGGGGTTGATGGGGGCTGTGGATTGGGGTTGGTGGGGGCTGTGGAATGGGGTTGGTGGGGGCTGTGAATTGGGGTTGGTGGGGGCTGTGGATAGGGGTTGGTGGGGGGCTGTGGATAGGGGTTGGTGGGGGGCTGTGGATTGGGGTTGGTGGGGGCTGTGGAATGGGGTTGGTGGGGGCTGTGGAATGGGGTTGATGGGGGGCTGTGGAATGGGGTTGGTGGGGGCTGTGGGATGGGGTTGGGGGGGGGCTGTGGATTGGGTTGGTGGGGGCTGTGGAATGGGGGTTGGTGGGGGCTGTGGATTGGGGTTGGTGGGGGCTGTGGAATGGGGTTGGTGGGGGCTGTGGATTGGGGTTGGTGGGGGCTGTGGGATGGGGTTGGTGGGGGCTGTGGATAGGGGTTGGTGGAAGCTGTGGATAGGGGTTGGTGGGGGCTGTGGGATGGGGTTGGTGGGGGCTGTGGATTGGTGTTGGTGGGGGCTGTGGAATGGGGGTTGGTGGGGGCTGTGGATTGGGGTTGGTGGGGGCTGTGGAATGGGGTTGGTGGGGGCTGTGGATTGGGGTTGGTGGGGGCTGTGGGATGGGGTTGGTGGGGGCTGTGGAAGGGGGTTGGTGGGGGCTGTGGGATGGGGTTGGTGGGGGCTGTGGAATGGGGTTGGTGGGGGCTGTGGATTGGGGTTGGTGGGGGCTGTGGAATGGGGTTGGTGGGGGCTGTGGGATGGGGTTGGTGGGGGCTGTGGAAGGGGTTGGTGGGGGCTGTGGGATGGGGTTGGTGGGGGCTGTGGAATGGGGTTGGTGGGGGCTGTGGATTGGGGTTGATGGGGGCTGTGGAATGGGGTTGGTGGGGGCTGTGGATTGGGGTTGATGGGGGCTGTGGGATAGGGTTGGTGGGGGGCTGTGGATTGGGGTTGGTGGGGGCTGTGGGATGGGGTTGATGGGGGCTGTGGAATGGGGTTGGTGGGGGCTGTGGGATGGGGGTTGGTGGGGGCTGTGGATTGGGGGTTGGTGGGGTTGTGGAATGGGGTTGGTGGGGGTTGTGGGATGGGGTTGGTGGGGGGCTGTGGAAGGGGAGGGGGGGGCCGTGGGATGGGGTTGGTGGGGGTTGTGGATTGGGGTTGGTGGGGGCTGTGGAATGGGGTTGGGGGGGGTTGTGGATTGGGGTTGGTGGTGGCTGTGGATTGGAGTTGGTGGGGGCTGTGGAATGGGGTTGGTGGGGGCTGTGGAATGGGGTTGGTGGGGGCTGTGGATTGGGGTTGGTGGGGGCTGTGGATTGGGGTTGGTGGGGGCTGTGGATTGGGGTTGGTGGGGGCTGTGGAATGGGGTTGGTGGGGGCTGGATGGGGGGTTGGTGGGGGCTGTGGATTGGGGTTGGTGGGGGTTGTGGATTGGGGTTGGTGGGGGGCTGTGGGACAGGGTTGGTGGGGGCTGTGGAATGGGGTTGGTAGGGGCTGTGGGATGGAGTTGGTAGGGGCTGTGGAATGGGTTGGTGGGGGCTGTGGATAGGGTTGGTGGGGGGGCTGTGGATTGGGGTTGGTGGGGGCTGTGGATTGGGGTTGGTGGGGGCTGTGGAATGGGGTTGGTGGGGGCTGTGGGATGGGGGTTGGTGGGGGCTGTGGATTGGGGTTGATGGGGTTGTGGATTGGGGTTGGTGGGGGCTGTGGGACAGGGTTGGTGGGGGGCTGTGGAATGGGGTTGGTAGGGGCTGTGGGATGGAGTTGGTAGGGGCTGTGGGATGGGGTTGGTGGGGGCTGTGGAATTGGGTTGGTGGGGGCTGTGGGATGGGGTTGGTGGGGGCTGTGGAATGGGGTTGGTGGGGGCTGTGGATTGGGGTTGGTGGGCGCTGTGGAATGGGGTTGGTGGGGCTGTGGAATCGTGTTGGTGGGGGCTGTGGAATGGGGTTGGTGGGGGCTGTGGGATGTGGTTGGTGGGGCTGTGGAATGGGCACACCAGAGAAAGGTATTGGGCAATGGGGAATGGACAGGAGGACCTGATGCCTGTCTGGGCACAGCCACACTGGCACAGTTGGAGGTGCTATCACCTCCCGCCATGAGACCCAGGTCTGCCCACCCTGGTCTGGATCTGCTGGGCACGAATGAAGGCTCTGATCGTTGCTTGGGTGTCCCTGTGGGCGCCTGCGGGTAGGTCACCCCAGGCTGGAGGGTGAGGCCCAGTGTAGGAGCTGTTTGGTGCGAGGCGGTCTGGATTCCTGCTGGTGGTTTATGGGCTCCGAGAGGTTTTGTCAGCTGTGTCTCCACAGTCGTTCTTCAAGTGAGTCTGAGGGTGATGTAGGACAGGTGGGCAGCTTGGCCTCGTGTGGCATTGCCCAAAGCCCAGACTCCTTGCCCAAATTGGCACCCTGAAAACGTAGTTGGTGTGGGGACAGCGCCCGGCACAGCCGAGCTTCTGCAGGGAGTCAACCCGCTGGCAGGTGCGGTTTCCTGCCCACCCCTCTTTCGGATAGTCACAGGTTGCAGGCAGATGAGCCTGGCCTTGTCCCTGGCTCAGCTCCTTAGAATGAGGGTCAGCGAATGTACTTCCCCCTTAATTTTATTGTATTAACACACTGTGATGTGCAGTTATTCAGCTTGGCTTTGGACACTGTCATCACTGTCGGCTCTACCAGTGTCAACTTCCCTCCACCGTGTTCCCAGGTTCACTCTTTGCCTCCCCCAGACTTCCATCTTGACAGGCACCTTTTTCAGCTTGAATATTAAATTCGGGTCTCATGGAGATTGTGGGTTAGAAGAGACTGACAAGAAGCAACAGGCAACATGGGGCCCGGGACGTCCGTGATGCTAAGGAGCGATAGAGCTGAGTATCTAAGCCACAGGGTGAACACCACTGAAATCATGACTCTAAAGTGTCCATTTGGGTCGTCCTTGCTTTGTTCCATGCACATCTGAGCCGGTTCTCACAGTGGAGGAAACCCGAGACAACAGCACGGTCTCATCAATAGTTGAGGGCCCAGGTGGCTGATCTTACAGGAGCCGCAAACTGAGGCATGGAAAATCCGAGGGTTCCAGCCAGCGCCCACGAGACTGGAAGAGGCCAGAACCCAGGCTGCTTTAGCGCAGGCAGTGGCTGGCATCTGCCCCTGGGCTGGAGGCTGTGCCTGGATGCCATCAGGTGGGGGGAGGCAGACTGCCTCAGGGACCTCAGGGATTCCATGGCCCTGCCTAGGCACGGGGACACGGTCCTCACAGTGGCACTCTTAGTGCGTACCAACTGCTTATGGCTTCTCAGGGTTGGGGAACACCCAGCAGTGCTGGGGGCCACTCCTGGAGGGAATTTGGGGACTCTGCAGGCTGAGGGCACCGAGGTCACCACATGCAAGGCAAGTGACTTGACTCTAGTTCTCTATCTTTCTAGTCATGACAACAGCAAATCAGACCAGCTGTGAAGAGGCAAAAATGGGTTTAGATCAACTCTGCTGTGTAAAGCATAATTGGATGAACTCTGAGGAGCCCTCAGGAGTGGACCTATGTCTAGGGAAGCTATGCCAACAACAGTGTCCTGTCATGTCCTGCTTCCAACGTACCAATACGGGCTAGAAAATGATCCATACAGTGTATCAACTCTACATGGTGTATCAAAAATTCACACACAGTATTCAGTGAGGTCTGGCCTCCAGGCACATCTCTTCGACTTCACTGTTCTCCCTGCATTAACATACACCTCAGAGACCTGGGCCCTATGAAAGCAGGATGAGAACGCTATTCGGGTCTCCCAAAAGAGGAATCGAAAGAGCTATGCTTGGAATATCATGCCTCACTCAAGTGAGAGAAGGAATCCGGGATTCTAACCTTCATCGACAATTGAGAGTCAGGGGCGCTGTCTCATTTGCCAAGGCGTCAAAAATCAGATGGGTTGGACATGTAATACAATTTGGAGACAACTGCTGGACTAGAGCCATTACCGACTGGATCCCATGTGACGTCAAAAGATCACGTGGCCGCCCACCTACAAGATGGTCAGTCTTCTTCGTCAAGACCATGAATGGTTTGAGGCTCTATTCCAGAAGTAAGCAGATGCCATTGGGCTACACTGGCATGTGATAGGGTCAAATGGAAATGTTACTGGTGCCCACTTGAGCAAATCGATGAATAACGGGATGTCAAGTGATCAAGTTGTTCAGTGAGCACACTCTCTCAAAACACACAGCCTCCATTGAGGACACACACTCGCCTACGTAATAGTAACCAGGAAGCACAAATTCCTATAAACAGTGTTCAGGGAGCACATACTCTACTATACACAGAGCATCCAGTGAGCACATACTGCCTGTACACACAGTATCCAAGAGCACACACTCTCCTGTACACACAGTGTCCAGTGAGCACACACTGTCCTGTATTCACAGTGTCCAGTGAGCATACTCTGTCCTGTACACACAGTATCTAGTCAGAACTCTCTCCTGTATGCACAGTATCCAGTGAGCACTCTGTCCTGTACACATATGTCCAGTGTGCAGACATTCCTGTAATATAGTATCCAGTGAGCAACACTGTCCAGTACACACAGTATCCAGTGAGCATCCTCTCCTGTACACAGTATTCAGTGAGCACACTCCAGTACACACAGTATACAGTGACACTGTCTCCTGTACACAGTACCCAGTGAGCAACACTGTCCAGTACACACAGTATCCAGTGAGCACTCTCTCCTGTACACAGTATTCAGTGAGCACACACTCCAGTACACACAGTATCCAGTGAGCACTCTGTCCTGTACACACATGTCCAGTGAGCACACACTCCAGTACACACAGTATCCAGTGAGCACTCTGTCTTGTACACACATGTCCAGTGAGCACACACTACTGTAACACAGTATACAGTGACTACACACTCCTGTACGCAGAGTATACAGTGAACACACTCTCCTGAACACACACTAACCAGTGAGCAAACACTGTCCAGTACATACAGTATCCAGTGAGCACACTCTCCTGTACACACAGTATCCAGTGAGCACACTCTCCTGTACACACAGTATCCAGTGAGCACACTCTTCTGTACACAGTATCCAGTGAGCACTCTCTCCTATACACCCATGACCAGTGAGCACACAATCCTGTAACACTGTATCCAGTGAGCACACACTCTCCTCTACACACAGTACCCAGTGAGCACTCTCTCCTGTACACACAGTATCCAGTGAGCACTCTCTCCTGTATACACATGACCAGTGAGCACACAATCCTGTAACACAGTATCCAGTGAGCACACACTCTCCCTCTACACACAGTACCCAGTGAGCACTCTCTCCTGTACACACAGTATCCAGTGAGCACACTCTCTCCTCTACACACAGTATCCAATGAGCACACACTGTCCTGTATGCACAGTATCCAGTGAACACACTCCTCTACGCACAGTATCCAGTGAGCACACTCTCCTGTATGCATGGTATCCTGTGAGCACACTCTGTCCTGTATGCACAGTATCCAGTGAGCACATACTCTTTAGTACACGCAGTATCCAGTGAGCACACTGTCCTATATGCACAGTATCCAATGAGCACACTGTCTTGTACACACAGTATCCATTGAGCACACTGTCCTGTACAAACGGTATCCAGTGAGCACACTCTCTCCATACGCACAGTATCCAGTGAGCACACTGTCCTGAACACCCAGTATCCAGTGAGCACACTCTGTCCTATATGCACAGTATCCAGTGAGTACACTGAGTACACACAGTATCCAATGAACACACTCTCTCCTGTACACACAGTATCCAGTGATCACTCACTCTCCCATCTTATCCTTTGCCTAGTGTCCAGTGCACATCCTGCTGTGTGTACAGTTCCTCTCCCTCTGGGAGGTGCTTGCAGTCAGTGGGTACCAGTCTTTGTGGGGTGCTGAGGCTCTGCTGTGTGGTTTGGAGGGCCATAGGGGATAGGGAGGGGGTGTGGGTCGCAGCTGGTCTTGTTGCCCTTTCCAGATGCCACGGATCTCTTTGATTCCAACAAAGAGGGTATCTCTGTGATGGTAGAGATCACACTCTGTTCGCCTGGAGATTCTCCCAGACTGATCTCTGGGGCCCGGCACTGGCCAGGAGGAAGGAGACAGAGGGAGGGCACAGCTTGGACAGCTGTGATGAGCCAGTGCCCCAAGTTGGGGACAGCCACCTTGGACAGAGAAGTGGATATTCTCTGGTTTCAGGGAGCCCAGTGTCGCATCCTGTGCTAGTCGATGGGCTCTCATCTGGGTGAAGGTGGCGATGCTTGGAGTTGAGGGCCGTAGATGTTGGTGATCGTCAGCAAGATCTACGACCAGTGAAGTTTGGAAATAGCTCTCACGTGAAGGTTTTGTGAGGTGATTGCCTTTAAAATATCTATATTAGGAATTAATGACATAATATGTAATGTGGAGAAACTAATTTGGTAGAATCATTTTTGTCAGAATTTCTGGGAAAGTAATGCCGTAAATCTTTTTAAATGATCAAAACACTTAAAATATTTGAGAGACATCCAGCTGTGTAGGGACACGGTAAGGAATTAGGGTCGATTTCTTCTCCGTGTGTGTGCACTCCTGCAAAAAATATACACACACATACAGTGCTGGCACACCAGTGCTCTCAGGCATGTGCACACACAACATGTATGCATGGTGCTCAACATATGTGTGCAAGCACATACCAGCATGCAGCAATGTTCACACAGGAATGAATACACACATGCACACACCGATCCATGGACACGCTGTGCTCACTCATGCACAGTGCTCACATACTCATGCAGAGTGCTCACATGCTCACTCATGTACAGTGCACACACTCATGCACACTGTGCTCGCTCATGTACACATACAGTGCTCACACTCATGCACACAGTGCTTTCGCACACATACAGTGATCACGCACATGCACAGTGCTCACATGCTCACACATACACAGTGCTCACATACTCATGCAGAGTGCTCATATGCTCACTCATGTACAGTGCACACACTCATGCACACTGTGCTCGCTCATGTACACATACAGTGCTCACACTCATGCACACAGTGCTCGCACACATACAGTGATCACGCATATGCAAAGTGCTCACATGCTCACACATACACAGTGCTCACATACTCATGCAGAGTGCTCACATGCTCACTCATGTACAGTGCACACATGCACACCGTGCTCGCTCATGTACACATACAGTGCTCACACTCATGCACACAGTGCTCGCACACATACAGTGATCACGCATACATGCACAGTGCTCACATGCTCACACATACACAGTGCTCACATACTCATGCAGAGTGCTCACATGCTCACTCATGTACAGTGCACACACTCATGCACACTGTGCTCGCTCATGTACACATACAGTGCTCACACTCATGCACACAGTGCTCGCACACATACAGTGATCACGTACATGCACAGTGCTCACATGCTCACACATACACAGTGCTCACATACTCATGCAGAGTGCTCACATGCTCACTCATGTACAGTGCACACACTCATGCACACTGTGCTCGCTCATGTACACATACAGTGCTCACACTCATGCACACAGTGCTTTCGCACACATACAGTGATCACGTACATGCACAGTGCTCACATGCTCACACATACACAGTGCTCACATACTCATGCAGAGTGCTCACATGCTCACTCATGTACAGTGCACACACTCATGCACACTGTGCTCGCTCATGTACACACATACAGTGCTCACACTCATGCACACAGTGCTCGCACACATACAGTGATCACGTACATGCAAAGTGCTCACATGCTCACACATACACAGTGCTCACATACTCATGCAGAGTGCTCACATGCTCACTCATGTACAGTGCACACATGCACACTGTGCTCGCTCATGTACACATACAGTGCTCACACTCATGCACACAGTGCTCGCACACATACAGTGATCACGCATGCAAAGTGCTCACATGCTCACACATACACAGTGCTCACATACTCATGCAGAGTGCTCACATGCTCACTCATGTACAGTGCACACATGCACACTGTGCTCGCTCATGCACATACAGTGCTCACACTCATGCACACAGTGCTCGCACACATACAGTGATCACGTACATGCACAGTGCTCACATGCTCACACATACACAGTGCTCACATACTCATGCAGAGTGCTCACATGCTCACTCATGTACAGTGCACACACTCATGCACACTGTGCTCGCTCATACACATACAGTGCTCACACTCATGCACACAGTGCTCGCACACATACAGTGATCACGCATACGCACAGTGCTCACATGCTCACACATACACAGTGCTCACATACTCATGCAGAGTGCTCACATGCTCACTCATGTACAGTGCACACACTCATGCACACTGTGCTCGCTCATGTACACATACAGTGCTCACACTCATGCACACAGTGCTCGCACACATACAGTGATCACGCATTTGCACAGTGCTCACATGCTCACTCATGTACAGTGCGCACTACACTCATGCACAGTGCTCACATGCTCACACATACACAGCGCTCAATGCTCATGCACACAGTGCTCACACATTCATATACACAGTGCTCACTCACTCATGTACACAGTACTCACATACACAGTGCTCAGACATGCACACAGTGCTCACACTCATGCACACAGTGCTCACACACTCATACACACAGTGATCATGTACTTGCACAATGCTCACACGCATGCACATAGTGCTTGCACACTAATGCACAGTGCTCGCACACTCATGCACACAGTGTTCACACACTCATACACACAGTGATCATGTACTTTGCACAATGCTCACACGCATGCACATAGTGCTTGCACACTAATGCACAGTGCTCGCGACGCTCATGCACACAGTGTTCACACACTCATACACACAGTGATCATGTACTTGCACAATGCTCACACGCATGCACATAGTGCTTGCACACTAATGCACAGTGCTCGCACGCTCATGCACACAGTGTTCACACACTCATACACACAGTGATCATGTACTTGCACAATGCTCACACGCATGCACATAGTGCTTGCACACTAATGCACAGTGCTCGCACACTCATGCACACAGTGTTCACACACTCATACACACAGTGATCATGTACTTGCACAATGCTCACACGCATGCACACATAGTGCTTGCACACTAATGCACAGTGCTCGCACATGCACACACAGTGTTCACACACTCATACACACAGTGATCATGTACTTTGCACAATGCTCACACGCATGCACACAGTGCTTGCACACTAATGCACAGTGCTCGCACGCTCATGCACACAGTGCTCACACACATACACACAGTGATCATGTACTTTGCACAATGCTCACACGCATGCACATAGTGCTTGCACACTCATGCACAGTGCTCTCACCTGCATGGCACTGGCACACTCATGCTCACAGTGCACACTCATGCACACAGTTCTTGGACACTCATGCTCACAGTGCTCACTCATGAACAGTGCTCACATGCATGCACAGTGCTCACACACTCATGACACAGTGCTCCACACACCTGCCCTCCCTCATGCCATCATGTCTCCGACCCTGGAACACTTCTTGAGCTGTGTCTGGCTGCAGCTGTCAGTCACAGCTGTCTGCCCTGCTCACAGCCTCTGGTGAGGCCCCCATGGATCTGTCCACCTCTG
>JAJIBD010003301.1:0-58052 GCA_021461705.1 Cryptotis parvus | reverse complement strand
TTTTTTTAAATTTTTTATTATACCACAGTGAAACATACAATTACAAAGGTGTTCATAATTGGTTCTTGGTAATACAGTATGCCAGCACCCATCCCTCCACCACTGCCCCATTTCCACCACCAATGTACCCCCACCCCTCCCGCCCACCCCCATGCTGCCTTAATAGCAGGTACCCCAATTTTCTCTCTTTCTCTCTCTGTCTCTCTCTCTGTCTCTGCATCTCTCTCCCTCTTATTTTACACATTGTGGCTAGCCCTGCAGGTATTTAGAGTTTATCACTTAAGTCTCTTTGTGTATATTCAATCGTGAGTTTTAATTTGCCATTACCATTTCCCACATTTAGTACAACACTGGTATCTATTTATGTCGTATTAATGAATGCAGTCATTCTATATCTGTCCTTTTCCTTCTGACTAATTTCACTCAGCATGATAGACTCCATGTCCATCCATTTGCAGGTAAATTTCATAATTTCGTCTTTTCTGACAGCCGCATAGTATTCCATAGTGTAGATGAACCACAGTTTCTTTAGCCAGTCCTCTGTTCTCGGGCATTTAGGTTGTTTCCAGATTCTAGCTATAGTGAATAGCGCAGAGATGAATAAAGAAGTACAGATAGTGTTTCTGCTATGTGTTTTTCGGTCTCTCGGGTATATTCCCAGGAGTGCTATTGCTGGATCAAATGGGAGCTCAATATCTAGTTTTCGGAGGAATGCCCATATTGATTTTCCAAAAGGGGGCTGGACCAGTCGGCACTCCCACCAACAGTGGATCAGAGTCCCTTTTTTCCACACATCCACGCCAGCACTGGTTGTTCTTACTGTTTTGGATGTGTGCCAGTCTCTGTGGTGTGAGATGGTACCTCATTGTTGTTTTGATTTGCATCTCCCTGATGATTAAAGATGAAGAACACTTTTCATATGCCTTTTGGCCATTCCGAATTTCTTCTTTTGGAAGCTTCTGTTCATTTCTTCTCCCCATTTTTTGATGGGGTTGGCTGTTTTCTTCTTGTGGAGTGCTACCAGTGCCTGGTATATCCTGGATATTAACCCCTTGTCAGATGGGTATTGGGTGAATATCCTTTCCCCACTCTGTGGATTGTCTTTGTATCTTGGTCACCGTTTCTTTTGAGGTGCAGAAGCTCTTTAGTTTTATATAATCCCATTTGTTTATCTTTGCTTCCATTTGCTTGGTCAGTGGTGTGTCATCTTTAAAGATACTTTTCGTTTCGATGTCGTAGAGCCGCTTTCTCCTATGTTTTCTTCGATGTACCTTATAGATTCATGTCTGATGTTGAGATCTAGAATCCATTTTGATCTGACTTTTTGTGCATGGTGTTAGAAGGAGGTCCAAGTTCATTTTTTTACATGTAGCTGCCCAGTTTTCCCAGCACCATTTGTTGAAGAGGCTTTCTTTTGCTCCACTTAATATTTTTTGCTCCTTTATCGAAGATTAAGTGGTTGTATATTTGAGAATGTGTTTCAGGATACTCAGTTCTATTCCATAGGTCTACAGGTCTGTCTCTATACCAATACCACACTGTCTTAATTACAGCTGCTCTGTAGTAGAGCTTGAGGTTGGGGAAAGTGATACCTCCCATCTTCTTTTTCCCAAGGATTGCTTTAGCTATTCGTGGAGTTTTATTATTGCATACAAATTTCAGGAGTGTTTGTTCAATTTCTTTGAAGAACATCATGGGTATCTTTATAGGGACCGCATTGAATCTGTATAAAGCTCTAGGGAGTATTATCATTTTGATAATGTTAATCCTTCCGATCCTTGAGCAGGGAATATGTCTCCATTTCCTCAGGTCTTCCTTTATTTCCTGAAGTAACGTTTTGTAGTTTTCTTTGTAGAGATCCTTTACATTCTTTGTCAAACTGATTCCTAGGTATTTGATTTTCTGCGGCGCAATTGTGAATGGGATAGTTTCTTTAATGTCCCTTTCTTCTCTTTCGCTGTTTGCATATAGGAAGGCCATTGACTTTTGGGTATTGATTTTGTACCCTGCTACTCTGCTATAGGAATGTATTATTTCTAGGAGCCTCTTGGTAGAGAGTTTCGGGTTTTCCAGGTATAATATCATGTCATCTGCAAATAGTGATAACTTGGCTTCTTCCCTTCCTATCTGGATGCCCTTAATGTCTTTTTTCTTCCCTGATTGCTATGGCAAGTACTTCCAGTACTATATTGAATAGAAGTGGTGAGAGTGGGCAGCCTTGTCTTGTCCCTGATCTTAAGGGGAAGGCTTTCAGTTTTTCCCCATTGAGAATGATGCTCGCTGTGGGCTTGTAGTAGATGGCCTGGATTATCTTGAGGAAGGTTCCTTCAATCCCCATTTTACGGAGAGCTTTCATCATGAACGGGTGTTGAATCTTGTCAAATGCCTTCTCTGCATCTATTGATATGATCATATGGTTTTTATTTTTCTTTTTGTTGATATGATGTATTATGTTGATTGACTTGCGAATGTTGAACCATCCTTGCATTCCCGGGATGAATCCCACTTGGTCATGGTGTATAATCTTTTTGATGACTCTTTGGATTCTATTTGCTAGTATTTTGTTGAAGATCTTAGCATCTGTATTCATCAGGGAGATTGGTCTGTAGTTTTCCTTTTTTGTGGCATCTTTGTCTGCTTTGGGTATCAGGGTGATATGTGCCTCATAAAAGCTATTTGGGAGTGTTTCTGTTTCTTCAATTTGCCGGAAGAGATTAAAAAAGAATTGGGAATAGGTCCTCTTTAAAGGTTTTGTAGAATTCACTGGTGAATCCATCTGGACCTGGGCTTTTGTGTTTGGGGAGACTTTTGATTACTGATTCTATTTCCTCGATGGAAATAGGTTTGTTGAGGTATTCCAAATCTTCTTGTTGCAGACTTGGGAAGCTATAGGAATTCAGGAATTTGTCCATTTCTTCTAGGTTTTCTTGTTTTGTGGCGTACAGGCTCTCATAGTAATCTCTGATGATCTTTTGAATTTCTGTGTTTTCAGTTGTGATGTCCCCGTTTTCATTTCTGATTCTATTTATTTGGGTTCTCTCTTTTCCTTTTCTTACAAGTCTTGCAAGTGGTTTGTCAATCTTGTTTATTTTTTTCAAAGAACCAGCTTTTGGTTTCGTTGATCTTCTGGATTGTTTTTTGACATTCCATCTCATTGATTTCTGCTCTAAGTTTTATTATTTCTTTCTTTCTGCTTGGGTTGGGCTTCTTTTTGTTGATCACTCTCTAAGATCTTAAGTTGTGAAGTCAGACTGTTTATGATGGCCTTTTCTTTTTTCTGATGAATGCTTGAAGAGCTATGAACTTGCCTCTTAACACTGCTTTTGCTGTATCCCACAAGTTCTGGTAATTCGTGTCTCCAGTCTCATTTGTTTCCAGGGGTCTTTGGATTTCCTCTTTGATTTCTTTTATGACTTGCTGGTTGTTCAGCAGTGAGCTGTTTAGTTTCCAGGTACGTGGTATTGGTCTCCATTTTTGTGTACAATTAATTTCTATTTTCAGTGCATCATGGTCTGAAAAAGTAGTTGGCACAATTTCTATCTTCTTGATTTTATGGAGGTATGATTTGGCTAAGCATGTGATCTATTTTGGAGTATGTTCCATGTGCACTGGAGAAGAAAGTGTATTCAGCTTTTTGGGGATGAAATGCCCTGTATATATCTACCAGCCCTCTTTCTTCCATCTCTTCTTTTAGGGCCAGTATTTCCTTGGTAAGTTTCAATCTTGTTGATCTATCCAGGGTTGATAGAGCAGTGTTGAAGTTTCCAACTACTATTGTGTTGCTGTCAATGTCTTCTTTGAAGTCTATTAGTAGTTCTTTTAGGTATTTTGCTGGCCCATCATTGGGTTCATATATATTTAATAGCGTGATTTCTTCCTGATATATGCATCCCTTGACTATTAAGAAGTGACCTTCACTGTCCCTTCTGACCTTCTTCAGCCTGGAAGTCTATGTTGTCAGATACCAGTATGGCTACCCCAGCCTTTATGGATGGGTTGTTTGAATGAAGGATTGTTTTTTAGCCTTTTATTTTGAGCCTGTCTTTGCTCCGATTGTTCAGGTGCGTTTCTTGCAGGCAGCAGAATGTCGGATTCAATTTTTTGATCCATTGTGCCACTCTGTGTCTCTTAACTGGTGCATTTAGACCATTGACATTGAGAGAGATTATCGTCATGGGATTTTGTGTCATCTTTCTGAATAGGTTGGTTGTTCTTTTGGGTTATGTCTCATCTTATAGTAGATCTTTCAGTCCTTCTTTTTAAGGTTGGTTTTGATTTTACAAAGTTCCTAAGCTGTTGTTTATCCAAGAAGTTGTATATCTGTCCTTCAAATCTGAGCGAGAGTTTAGCCGGATAAAGAATTCTTGCTGAGGCATTCATTTCATTAAGTTTTTTCACTATATCCCACCACTGCCTTCGGGCTTGGAGGGTGTCTTCTGAGAAGTCTGCTGAAAGTCGAATGGATGCTCCTTTGTATACGATTTCCTTCCTTGATCTTGCTGCCTGAAGAATTATGTCTCTGTCTATGCATCCATTACTTTAACTAGGATGTGTCTTGGGGTCTTTCTATTGGGGGTCTCTTCTTGCTGGTACGCAGGGCTTCTTGGATCTGGATGCCTTCGTCCTTTAACTCGGGAACTTTTCAGCCAGGATGTTTTTAACTGTTTTAATTTCCTTGGGGTTACTTTCCTGTCCCTCTGGGACTCCTATGATTCTTATGTTGTTCTGCCTGGCTTCATCCCATTGTTCTCTGCTTCGTTGCTGATCCATTATCCGGTCTTTTTCCATCTTATGTAGATCTCTGAGTGCTTTCTGCAGCTCATCTTCAGTCTCACTGATTCTCTCTTCCGCTGCTGTCATCCTACTATTCAGAGCCCCGATTGTGTTTTTCATTTCGTCTACTGAGTTTTTAAGCGATGATATCTCTATTTGTATGGTTCTCATTTCTGCTCTCATTTCCTCCTGTAGTTTATTGACAGCCCTTTCAACTGCTTCGTTTATGTTCTCCTGTATTTTATTGGACATCTGCTCAATTTTTTCGTTGAGCTCCTTAAACATCCTACCAATTTCTTCTCTGATTTCATTGTCAGAGAGATCATGCACATCTGTATTCTTTTTTGAGTCTTCAGGGTCGATTCCTTCACCTGTTCTTCGAGCTGGGGATCTGCGTTGTTTCCCCATGGTGTTGTGGTTTTCAGGGATAGATTCCTCTGGTGTACTGTTTCTTTTTTCTTGAGGGTATTACCTTCCCTTGGTGTTGAATTTCCTAGTTTTTCTATTAATAAGCGGCTGCATGAGCGGCGGCCGCCCGCCCGCCAGCCTCACACCCCAGGGAGGTAGGTTACCTGAGGTGGATTCAGGCCGGTGTGAGAGTTCAAAATGACCGCTTACTTCCGGTTCCTCTCGGACTTCTGAGGTGGATTCAGGCTGGTGTGAGAGTTCAAAATGACCGCTTACTTCCGGTTCCGCTTGGACTTCTGGGGGTTGTAGTTCCACCTTCTGTTGAGACCTGGGGCTCTACCACGGCCCCAGGTGCCCGCCCGGCCAGCCCCACACCCCAGGGAGGTAGGTTACCTGAGATGGATTCAGGCCGGTGTGAGAGTTCAAAATGACCTCTCTTTTCTATGTTTAAATCTTTTTTAAAATCAATATTTCCCTTTTGATTTTTTTTAAATTTTATTATCATTTTCCCTTTTATATTGCTTCTTTACATTTTAAAATTATTATTTTACTTTTTTAAATTTTGGATAACACTCAGCGGTACTCCTGGCCCTGCGCTCAAGGATCACTCCCGATGGTGCTAGAGGGATATATGTGGTGTTGGGGATTGAACCCAGATTGACAACAGGCAAGGGAAGTACCTCCTCACTGTATTATTGCTCCAGCCCTGTATTGCTTTATTTTTAGCAAGCTTTACAGCTTACTATAATTGATCATTTGACAATGATTCTGTTATTTAATGTACATCATTTTGACTATGTATATTCATCCATTCCTTTCAAAACAATTTACAGTGTCTCCACATTTAACCTTCTGTTTCAAACAAGACAACTTTCAATTGAATAGTCAGAAAAAACTCATTTTCTCTTATATTGTGTTAAATAACAGTTTAGAAGAAAAGCATATTTAAATGAGTCTTTTGACAGCTCTTCATCATAGTTAGTTGATAGAAATTGATACAGTCAGCCAGATGTCAACGAGATAGAGACTCACTTTCCTGTCACTCTGAGCTGGTTGTTGAAGTCTCTAAACCACATTCACAGGTTATGGTGACTCATTCCCATGGTGGGGCAGAAGGAAATGCCATTGAAGCCCAACTTTCAAAACCCTAATAACACTCACAAAGTCTTCCAGATGGAAATGGGCAGGAAAGGATTTTAAATGAATTTTTTCTCCATCAAGAAGGATGCATTTTTTGTGACCTCATCATATCCCACATCCCACATCAGAATCATGATATTATATCAATTTGTTTGTAGATTGATTTTCACCAGTTTTTCAATTCATCCTTTTACTCAGTTTATTGAAGCACAGGTTGTAGCACTGAGCAAGCACAATAGGCAGAAGTGAAGCAACATTTTATTATATTATAAATGAGGAGGAGAATGGTGAATAAAATACTTTTGTCACTAGCACCAATTCCTACACATTGAGCAGATTTCAGGTGCAGCTTCAAAGCTGTCTAATGGGGCAGGTGAGAAGAGAGCATATGGACCCTGTGTAGAAGAAGACTTTACTGTTTCTCGCCATGCCAGGGAATGGGGGTGGAGGGAAGGATGTGTAGAACTGAGAGCTGGAAACCCTAATTTCTTTGGTGGTTCAGGTAGTGCTCAGGAGTTGTTCCTGGCTCTGGTCTCAGGAATCACTCCTGGTAACACTCCGGGGATCATATGAGATGTGGGGGAATCAAATCTGGATCAGCTGTGTGCAAGGCAAATGCCCTACCCACTGTACTATTGCTCTGGCCTGAAGCCCTACCTTCTTGAGGTAGGTAAGCAAGGAAGAAGTAAGAATAAGTGCTATGGCATGCAAATTATATGAAACAAGACAATAGAGCCAAGGCATAGAATGACAGGTAAGAGGGATGAGAAGAGCTGCAATGAGAATAGTTTGTTAGAAACTTGGATTACCAGAGAAAAGGCAAAGTTTTGGTAAAGCTTTGGTGGTGGGAACATGGGATTTGACTGGTGCATTTATTTGTTTGTTAGTTTGTTTGTTTGTTGTTTGTTTGTTTGCTTTTGGGGTCACACCTGGCAATGCTCAGGGGTTACTCCTGTCCTGCACTCAGGATTTACTCCTGGCGGTGCTCAGAGGACCATATGGGATGCAGGGGATCGAACCCTGGTCAACCATGTGCAAAGCAAACGCCCTACCCGCTGGACTATCATTCCGGCCCCTGGTGCATTTATTTTAATGATATAAAAGCAGAAACTTGTATCTGAAAAAGTCTAGTTATATGTTCTCTTCGTTGTGTAGAATTTGTTTGTATCTTCAGAGTATAAGCTTTGACGGATAATGATTAAATTCTTTATAGTCTCAACATCCAAAGTCAGGAATTTTGCCTGTTTTAATTGTAGGTTCAGCTTTTAATCCCTTTGGGCTGATTTTGAACTGAATGTACAGATAAAAGGAGGCCTGTTAAATGCCAGAAATGATTTTCTGAAAGTCACTTTTTATTTACCTGACTTGAATTTAAGGAATCCATATTCGGAGCCATTATATAAATTTTTTCTCTATGAAAAGAAAGATATTCACAATCGAGGACATCTTTGGAGTTTATTCCTGGAAGAGATTTACCAAGAACACCTGTCATTTTCTTATAACTTAACCAGATACCTGAAACCACCTTCTCTAGCTGTGTTCATAAGAACTTAGGAGTAAAAATCAGTTCTGTGAGCTGTACAGGCTTTTACTACTTCTTTGTTTTTCTCAGAGAAATATCTGATTCCCAAAAGCATTAAAACACATGCTTTTGAAATGTTATTAAATACTTTTTTAAAGTATTCGTCTGACAATAAATAATAAATTTCTTAAAATTCTTATAATTATTAATAAAAATTTGAAACATTCTTGCAAAAGTATTCTACTTGATTGCTAAATATCACTAGGAGTCGTATTTTGCTATATGGCACTATAGGGTGACACTATGGTGCTTTAAGTTTCAGTACTGACATTTTTGGTAAGATTCTTTTTCCTGTTGAATTTCTTTTTGTGTTTAGGAAACTCCATCACCACCCCACCCCCAGGTCCAGTTTCTACAGTTTCAAGTAGGAGGAAATCAGCAGGGAAGAAGGAAAAGAATGTTTTGTATTCAGTATCTGTGAGGCAGTTTCCAGGGGTTATTTACATCTTAAAAGACAATTAAGAGACAGGTATTTGAGTGTCCATTTTGCAAATTAAGAAACCCATATAATAAAAGAAGCTCTAAGCCACTCAACATAGTGGAGAGTTCTTAATTAGTTATAGTGCCTTGGAAAATTCTTGCAACTAAAATATTGCTGGATTTTCTGCAACATTCCTTAAGTCCTCCAGCATGAAAAATCTGCTGTGTCTAGAACAGGTGTCCTGGCTTTGAAATCCTTCCATTCAACCAGCCCAACTTAATCAAGGTCATTGAAAGCTGTTACTACCTTGCCAGGCCTGAGGAGTAGCTCCAGACTGGTGTTATCAGCGAATTTATTGAACTTAGGCTCACTTCCATCATGCTATGGATAAATCTGGCCCACAAACAGTCCTTATGAATGGGCACCACTTGATAAATGTTCTCCTGATGACACCAAGTCACTGATAGCTATATTTTGATTGCAACTTTTCAGCCACTTGACAACACTGAGTTCTGAGCTATGTATTACCAGCTTGTTGAAAGGAAATGTCAAATGAAATGATATCAAAGGCTTACTGAAGCCTGGATATATTATATCTGTTGCTTCCCCCTCTGTAAGCATGTCAAAGAAAGAAATTGACTTATTTGGTTTTTCTTTTCCCCAAAAAAATACGTTGTTGACTAAGCAATATCTCATATTTGGCTGGTATGTCAATCAGTGGATTATTTGTCTTTTTTACTTCATCTTTGCATTTCAATTGATAAGAACAGCAATGCAACATTTTAAAAACCTTTAGAACCTTAAGATTCTCTTATTAGCTTCTATTCTTACTTTCTGAGGTAGAAGAATAAGCCCTTGAGATCCAGTGTGTAGTGGTTCCTTTGTTCACTCAAAAATGCTGCATTTCAGCTCACTTCACCAGAGACCACAAGATAAAGGTTGTCTTTATATTGTCGTTCTGATTTAAATGTCTCAGTGTAGAAAATGGAAAATAGTGTCATTATTTGTGACCAAGTTCTTAAGATAGGGAGGACTGGGGGTTTGAATGCCCATGTATACATTAAAGAAAGCTTCAGAGGAAAGAAGAGGCCATTTGCTTTATCATAAGAAAAAGTGAATTCTTTCCTATCACTATACACTGTTTTCCTCCCCATAAATAAATTCAGATCATGTTTCTTCTCATTCAACCCTAGGATAGAAAACCAAACTTAGTGTGTATGTATTTTGAATGACACATTGGTTTAATAAATTATCTGTCATCCCTAATAATAGTGTTTCTTTTTCATGATATCACTTGCCACATTCATGCCATAAACTCTTTGAACTATCTATTCAGTCGTCTTAGGTTCCTGGTGAAGATCATTAGGCACCAGGTTGGCTCTTCAACCTATTCTTTCACATCTCATAGTAGCATCTTGCTATTCCTTGTTCTATAAAAAAAAAACAGAGCATGGCAGATTAAAACTCACCATTGAATATACACAAAGAGACTTAAGTGATAAACTCTAAATATCTGCAGGGCTAGCCACAATGTGTATAAGAAGAGGGAGAGAGATGCAGAGAGAGAGACAGAGAGAGAAAGAGAGGAAACTGGGGTACCTGCTATTGAGGCAGCCTGGGGGTGGGCGGGAGGGGGTGGGGTACATTGGTGGTGGAAATGGGGCACTGGTGGAGGGATGGGTGCTGGAATACTGTATTACCAAGAACCAATTGTGAACACCTTTGTAATTGTATGTTTCACGGTGGTATAATAAAAAATTAAAAAAAAAAAAGAAATAGAGCAGCACCTAATTTGCCACTTGTCTTCCAGAAACCTAGCAGATATTTGCAAGGAAGAAGCTATAAGTGAAGTTAGAGATAGTATAGTCTGGGCACATGAACAGCTGACCCATTTAGATCCTCAGCACCACATGGTCTCCTGCGCATCACTAGGTACAACTCCAGAGGCCTCTCAGCACCACCAAGATGACATAACTAGTTCCTTGTGCCGCAGGGACTGAGCAACAAGGCATCCTTACACCCGTGCATTGGAACCAACAGCCTGGTTGACCACAAATTACTGGAAAGTCATGCCAGGACTCTTGCAGACCACCAGGCAGGTGTGTGTGCGTGTACACACACACACACACACACACACACATACACACCAGCTGTAGCATTTTTCTTTTCCCATATATATCACTATATTAATTTTTTTCAGAAAGTATACAGCTTGAATAAAACATCCCATATTATCTTCCAGAAGGGTAATGAACAAACCTCACAGGGCTGTTAAATATTAACATGTAATACATCATTATATTTTTAAAAGAAAACTGTGACTTAAATGATAGAATATTAATAAGGACCTTCCCTTCAGAAATTGTCTAATGGAATACATTCCTTCTTATCAGGCTGGGACTTATCATCTGAGAGCTTTTAACTCTTCTCCTGACATAAGCACTAGCAGAACTCATAAATATTTTCTTCTCAGATTATCATCCAGAAGAAAAAGCAGAAAACACTTCATCTGATTGTTACAAGCCCAACATAACATGAAGAGACAAGAATTCTATTTTTGCATCTATTCATTACTTTCAAATACTCTAAGTCAGCTTTATCCACTTGAATAATAAAATCTCATTAATTTGTACTTTATCACTTGAGGTTATTTGGGCAGGGCTAGCCCAAAGATTTTTTTCAATATTTATGGAAAAGTGGAATTATTCACACTGATGATGAATGCAAATAATTTATCAAAGCAAGCTAACAGTTCAAATGTTAACTTTTGGGAGATATACTTTCTTCTACTATGTGGGACATGAAAATGTAGTGTGGATTTGGTCTACACATGTGACTGGGACACTGAAAGTGATTTCACATATTAGTCCAAATATCTCACTACTTCATTAATCTTTTATGTAGCCAAGTCTGTACATTTCCACATTCATGTGGATATTTTGTCTTAAATTGGCTTCCTTTTGTCTAAATTTGATCTCACTGTTGTGGACCATTGTATCAAAGTTTTAAAATTATATACCAAAGGAGATTGTATTTTCCATAAATTTTCAGCATAGTCAAACAATTGTTACATTTTCAAAGGTAAAAATAATACTATTGTATTGTACTGTTCGACTGACAGGACTGAAAGAGACATGAAGGAGGCTGTAGAAAAAAATCTGTTTCCCTTTCATGAATTTCTGTTTCAGATAGTGATGCTGCACTGGCCTGGAGCAATAGTACAGTGATAGGGCACTTGTTTCTCACTCGACCAACCTGGGTTCGATACCCAGAATTAGATGTGGTCTCTCAGCACCACTATAAATGATTTTTGAATGCAGAACAAGGAGTAAGCCCTGAGCATCATTGGGTGTAGACATCCTCCCCACCCCCACCCCAAAGAAAGTGCTAATGCAGGGGGACCCAAGGATAGTTCAGTAACAAAGCACCTGCCTTTCGAGCTTGCCTGTAAATTCAAACCCTGAACTGCCTCACATGCACCAATTATGATCTCAGTGATACTGCTCTTCAGGATTGCTAGCCACACAACAAAAAGCACAATTTCTATGCATTGCATGCATGTCCAACAACTAAAGTGTGCAGCCACTAGAAAACATGTGAACATTACAACCTAGAGTGTGAACCACAATAAGGTGTAACCTCATTCATTGCAACAATAATTGTGATACCAAGTTTCTTAAGTCAGAAATTTCCAATTGCATCCTAAATTCTTTCTTCTGTGACTGTCCTCTCCTCATCCAAATTTTTTTTCTTTCTTTTTAAAAATGTGTCATTTTCTTTCTGTTCATTTACTTATTTGTTTACTGATTTATTGGATCACCATGAGATACACAGTTACAAAGTTGTTCTTGATTTTCAGTCATACAATGTTCCAACTGCTGTCCCTTCACCAGTGTGCATTCCCATCATCAATGTCCTGTTACTCTTCCCTCTCCCCATCCCTCTCCTACTTCTTTTTTTTATTAAATATTTTATTATACCACCGTGAGATATACAATTACAATGTTGTTCATGTTTAGAGGTTTTGGTCACATAATGTTCCAGCACCCCGCCTCCACCACTGCCAATTTCCCACCACCAATGTCCCCAATTCCCTCCACCCACCCATAGCCTGCCTAAATGGCAGGTTCTTTATCTCTTTTTCTCTCTCTCTCTCTTTTCCTTCTCTTATACATTGTAGGTCGCACTCACATACACTTAGAGGCCATCACGTGCATTTTTTTTGCCTGTATTTAATGCTCAGTTCTAGGTTGGTATTAGCCCTTTCGACATTTATTCACACATGTTCCCTTCTCTGTCTTACCTAACCTCTGACTCCCACACGTTTGTGGTAATTTCCACTTTTGGTAAGACCACCTGATATATTTATGTCATGCAAATAAATGCAGTCATTCTAAATCTCTCTCTTTCTTTCTGACTAATTTCACTCAACATGATCCTTTCCATGTCCATCCATTTATAGGCAAATTTCATAACTTGGTTTTTCCTAACAGCTGCATAGTATTCCATTGTGTAGATGTATCTCAGTTTCTTTATCCAGTCATCAGTTCTCGGGCATACTGGTTGTTTCCAGGTTCTGGCTATTGTGAATAGTTCTGCTATGAAAACAAAAGTGCGGCCTGAGTTTCTGCTGTGTGTTTTTGGCTTCCCAGGGTATATTCCCAGGAGTGGTATGGCTGGGTCAAAAGGGAGCTCAATTTCTAGTCTTTGGAGGAATGTCCATATTGTTTTCCAGAAACGTTGTACATGTTGACATTCCTACCAACAATGTATGAGAGTCCCCTTTTCCCGCATCCACGCCAGCACTTTTTGCTTTTACCCTTTTGGATATGGGCCAGTCTCTGTGGTGCCTCTCCTACTTCTATGGCAGACACTTTTCATCTCTCTCTCTCTTTCTCTCTTCCTTCCTTCCTTTCTTTCTTTCTTTCTTTCTTTCTTTCTTTCTTTCTTTCTTTCTTTCTTTCTTTCTTTCTTTCTTTTTCTTTCTTTCTTTCTTTCTTTCTTTCTTTCTTTCTTTCTTTCTTCTTTCTTTCTTCTTTTTCCCTTTCTTTTCTTTCTCTTTCTTTCTTTCTTTCTTTCTTTCTTTCTTTCTTTCTTTCTTTCTTTCTTTCTTTCTTTCTTTCTTTCTTTCTTTCTTTCTTTCTTTCTTTCTTTCTTTCTTTCTTTCTTTCTTTCTTTCTTTCTTTCTTTCTTTCTGTCTGTCTGTATTTTTGTCTGTCTTTCTTTCTTTATTTCTTTCTTTCTGTCTTTCTCTCTGTCTGTCTGTCTGTCTTTCTCTCTCTTGCTTTCAGACATGATCGTTTGAATAAAGACACTGAAAGGTTATCATTTATAACACTTTACCTACTTTCAGCACTCATTCTTTTTGTCCAGAATCATGGCTTCCAACTATTATTGTCATAGTGGTCTGTCTGAGCTCCACGGGGTCTCCTGGTGCATTTGGGGCCAACTGCCATCCTCCTGACCGATGGACAAAGGAACAGGGCCACAAGCTCATTGGTAATCAATGGCCATTGAATTTGAGAGAACCTGGCTAGTTATAGAGAAATAAATGATGAAGGGTTGTGGGTAGCAAACACAGATAGATATGGTAAACAATGAACAGATGTAAAGACCCTTCTTTCAGAGGACAATCTTCTAGGGATTTACCCTAGAGAGCAGAATTACAACTAGGGACTTATGGCTTTCTCATTTCCTTATTGCTTTTACATTTCCTTTACATGCATTTCTGGTCTTATTCAGGTAATCATCAGTGAGATGCAAATCAAAGCAGCAACATAATTATTCAGATAATAGTATTCAGGTAACCCATAAACAACCATATTAAATTTACTTCTTAGTAATATTTCTAGTCATTTTGTATAAATATAGTAAGAGATATAAAAGTTTATCTACACCCGGGATAAGCTTAAAATGCTCTCTTTGGACTAATGGCAAAGGGCTTTGCCATTAGTCTTTTCTTTCTTTTCTCTCTCTCTCTCTCTCTCTCTCTCTCTCCTTTTGGACATGAAGGTTTGAATAAAGATAGTGAAAGGTTATCATTTATAACACTTTACCTACTTTCAGCACTCAAAGGGCTTTTCCTGGGAACATCTCACTATATGTAACAGACTACTATCCTCAAGGTTTTGTTAGTTTTTCCTATCCCAAACAAGATCCTTAATCAGCTGTTTATTCATGGATCATAACAGAGTTGTTCCATGGCCATGCTTTTATTATACTTCTTATGGCACTTAGGCTGTCCCATGTCGAAGCCAGGGTAATTTACTCACAGCATGCCCTGGGTTCATCAAGTCCCATGGCGAAACCCTCTTTTTGGGGTATAAGGTAATAAGGACTGTCTAAGGGCAACTGAGGTTTAAGTCAAGTAAATATGATGCTTGCCTAGGAGAAATATTTCAGTGTCAATTAACTCCTTTATTACAAAAGCATAGCATTAACTCTCTTTCTGTGTCTATACAAAAAGAATGTTGCTCTAACACAAAAATATGCAAAAAACATAAAGGAAAAAGAAAATCAATATTTCACTTACATATACAAAATCCAAAACCATCAGAAGGTTTAACATTGTAAGTTACTGTGTCTGATTAGGAGATATTTATGGCTTATGGATGTTACTGTACAGGAATCTTATCCCCTTTAAGAGACAGAGAATCCACAGGAATGCAATGAACAAAGCAGAGTTTATTGTGCTGACCAGCCAGGGTCCAGCTCCCACACGGACTTGCAGGTCTGAACAGGCAGGAAGGACCTTGAGCCTCCTCAAAAGGCCCCTTATGAAGGCTCATCCTGTCCATCACAATGGGGCCTACACAGTACAAGCCAATTAGTTTATACTCTTATCTCTATTCTACCCCCTCAAGGTATATTGCTCCTTAGCCTATGTGTGCAGTCACATGAGCAAGTAGGCAGGGCATGTACCACATGTACACAGGGTCATCTCCCTTGACCTGTCCATCCAGGTGGGGCTTGCCTGCCATGAGCCTATCCAGCCCTGGCACATCTTGCACACACACCAGGTGAACTTCCTGGCCCTGCCCACATTCCACAGACATCTTCCTTGCCCTGACCATATTCCACAGTTCCCCTCTTATTTACCTTATCTTGGGTAGAGAGGCATCAGCACCCAGGGTGGGTGGAGGGCCAGCCCTTATTGATGCTCCTACTGACCTCTGGGGAGGGGAATCTGAGACAAACTACTATTCTTTTATTCCCTATCCTTTCAATGGATAGAGAAGGAGGGATACAAAGGGGAGGTTTAAGTTACACACAGAGGATTGGGTATGCCCAGTTGGGATAGGGTATGCTTCCAGGAGCAGTGGAATGGGTGTGATCCAACAGTGGTCCCTTGTCGATCCTATCTGCTCTCTGCTCACCACATACTTGTGGCAAGCTTTCAATTATTGCCCAGTCCTCCTGTCTTTTCTGCCTTTGGATCACTTGATTATTTGACATCCCGTTATTCATTGATTTGCTCGTTTTTTCTTTTTTGGGTCACACCTGGCAATGCTTAGGGGATACTCCTGGCTCTGCACTCAGGAATTACTCTTGGCGGTGCTCCAGAGACCATATGGGATGCCAGAGATTGAACCCGTGTCAACCACATGCAAGGCAAAAGTCCTACCCGATGTGCTATTGCTCCGGCCCCACTACGTTTTCTTATGTATTACAAATGAGTAAAATCATTCTATGTCTGTCACTCTCCTGAATTATTTCACTCAGTGTGATACTCTCTCCATGTCCATCTATTTATGAACAAATTTCATGACTTCATTTTCCCTTATGGCTGCATAGCATTCTATTGTGTAGATGTACCATAGTTTCTTTATTCAGTCATCTGTTCTTCGGCACTCTGTTTGTCTCCAGATGTTGGCTATTGTGAACAGTGCTGCAAATGACTGCTGATGGCATTTCTGTTCTGTGTTTTTGGGCCTTCAGGGTATATTTCCAGAAGTGGTCTTGCTAGGTCAAATGGGAGCTCAATTTCTAGATTTCCTATCATTTTCCACAAAGATAGACCAGTCAATATTCCCAGGAACAATGAATGAGAGTCCATTTTTCCCCGTATCTGACTGAGCTAGCACTGGTTGTTCTCGTTCTTTCTGATGTCTGCCAAACCATGTGGTGTGAGGTGATATGTGATTGTTGTTTTGATTTGCATCTCCCTGATGACTAGTGATTTAGAGCAGTTTTTGTGCCTTTTGACTGTTTGAATTTTTTTTGAGGAAGTTTCTGTTCATTTCTTCTATTTTTTTGATCACTGTATCACTGTATCACTGTCTTCCCGTTCATCATCGATTTGCTCGAGCGGGCACCAGTAACATCTCCATATGACCTGTCTCATGCAGGTAGAGCCCAAGGGCACCTGCTTGCTCCAGGAACATAAAGAGCCTCAAAGCATTCCATCAGGTGATGGGAATGAGGTCTATAATTGTTACTGGTATCTGGCATATCAAATACGACACGGGTTTGAATATCTTTTTCTTGTAGTGCCTTACATATATTTGATTTTACCACTTCAGATAGGCTTTGGGTAAATAATCTTTCCCATTCCATGGGCTGTCTATGTATCTTAGTCACCATTTATTTTGAAGTGCAGAAGCTTCTTAGTTTAATGTAGTCCCATTTGTTTGTCTTTGCTTCCACTTACTTGGTCAGTGGTGTTTCATCTTTGAAGATACATTTAGCTTTAATGAAATGGAGGGCTCTTCCTATGTTTTCCTCTGGGTACCATATGGTTTCAGGTATGAGGGACCTTGATGCATTGTGGTCTCTTCATTCCCTGCCAAGAATATTCCCTTCTCAGGAGGGTGGGGGAGAGAGAGAGAGAGAGAAACAGAGACAGAGATAGAGACACAGAGGCAGACAGAGAGTGAGAGAAAGAAAAGAGGCAAAGTGTCTGCCACAGAGGCAGGCTGGGGAAGGGAGAAGAGAATCTGGAGACACTGGTGGTGGGAAAAATACACTTGTGGAGGGATGGCTGCTAGAACACTCTATGACTGAAACCTAACAAAAACCTAATCATCAATCACCTCTGTAATTGTATATCTCTTGGTGGTATAATAAAATTTAAGAAAAAGAAAGAATATTCCCTTCTAGTGTAGTGATCTTACATATTTGTGTGGAGCCTCCATTACAGAGATTGTGTTCAAAACCACCTCCAGCATGCTGGCCCCAGCAAATATCTTCCTGTCACCACTGAGTCACATAATTGCTTTGTTTTCTTTGTTGTCCCTATGAAAAGTCCTTCATTTCTAGACCTACTACCACAACTGATACAATTAATCAGGATCATTGCTGCAAATCAGATTAGTTAAACGCTATCCAGATTTCCATGTTGTTGTTTTTTCCTATTTAGTTCATTAATCTGATTGTGTTGTTTTTCCATCCAAACTTCTTTGTTTCACCCTAGTACCCACAAAATAAATTCTCATTGTTTCACAGGATTAGTAAGACTTTCCACTTTGGGGCCCATATTGCTATCTAGTGTCATCTGTCCATCTCATCTCCCTCTTTCTCCCATAGTTCCTACCTGGTACTGTCCGTCAGCAATGTAAGTGCACATGGATTTTGAATTTGTCTTTGCTTTTTTGCAGAGCAAGGGCTCCCAAGCATTGCTCAAGGTACTGGGGCCACACCCAGGAAGGCCCAGGCTACTAAGATGCGATGCTGCTCTGGCCCTGCAGTGCTAGGGACCACCGTGGGAGTAATTTGGGATCTCCATGGCTATATTTGGTGGTACTTGGTGGTGTTCTAGCTGGTTCGTGTACCCCTTTGGTCAAGGACCACTGACTCCTCTGCTTTCTCTCCAGCCGGTGTCTTGCTCTATTAATCCTCAGTGAAGGGGCCGGAGTGATAGTCCAATGGGTAGGGCGTTTGCCTTGCACGTGGCCGGCCCGTGCCAGCCCAGGTTCGATCCCCAGCATCCCATATGGTCCCCGATCACTGCCAGGAGTAATTCCTGAGTGCAGAGCCAGGAGAAACCCCCGAGCATTGCCGGGTGTGAACCAAAAAAGCAAAAAAATTAAAAGTCCTCAGTGAACACAAATTACTTCTATTTTGTCACCACCTGGAAACCTCTTCTCTATAAACTTACTTGGCTTTCTAAAGATATATTTTTGTATCTTTAGAAAATGTATCTAAAAAATATGTTTAAGGATATATTTTTTGTATCCTTCCAAGGATAATATTTTAAAGTACATCTTTTAGTAAATTAATTATTATTTTTATTTGTAACTTTCATAGACAGTAAGCTCGCTGAAAGCAGGAATTATTTATATCTCACTTCACATCTAACACTGAACACAATGTCAATAATAATGTTTATTGCACAAAATAACACATTTTTTTGCTGGAATAACTTATTTATCTTTGAAATAGTTACTGCTGCCTAAATAATCTTCCTTCTAATAAATCAGCTATTTAATTATTTTATGAGAACAGGAGCTAAAATTCAGCAGGTAGAGCATTTACATTGCACATAGTCGACCTGGGCTCAATCCCTGGCATCCCATATGCTCTCCCGAGTACTGCCAGGAGTAGTTCCTGAGAACAGAGACAGGAGAAACCCCTGAGGATCATCAGGTGTGATCCAAAAACAACAAAAAGAAAAAAAAAATTTTACTTTCTGGGTCTTTTCTAATCCTTCCTTTTTTGTTTTGCTAAATTTCCTTGGTTTTCCTCATTTTGTGATAGTTTATTTTTAAAATGTTGCATTTATGGTCTTAGTGCGTTAACAAATTATAGGACTATATGTTTCTACAGTTTACCTTAAAACATTAGCTGCTTTAATAGAAACCACCTTTGCTTGGAACTCTTCCTTCTGTCCTAGCAGAAATGCATTTTAAAAGAAGCTCAAATTTCAAGAAAACACAAAGTCTCTACCTAGAGAATTTAAGTACCAGATTTACATAACTATGTATATTTGATGGTCTGTTAAATCAATTAGATCAAATTATTATAAATTTTATTTGCAATGGTCAAATGTATAGGTAAGAAGAAAGTCTTAAATGGTTTTCTAATTCTTTATTGAGATACTGTGCTTTATAAATATTATTAGAGATAGTTTTGTGCCTACATCATTTCATCACCACACCTGCCCACAATATTCTCGTTTCCTTCCACCAAGATCCCAAAGGCCCTTCCCTTAACTCCATGCCCTCCAACTTAGTTCTGCAGACCAACTTTCCACAAGGTCATATTATATGTCATATATATAATACATTGAACTTCTCAAGTGGTACTCAAGGAGGTCCAGAGACCCCACTGGTGATTCTAGGAGAACGGATCTGTAGGTTCAGCACAAGAGCTGGAGTTTTAGTACCAGGCCATAACCAGGCCATCCTAGTGGTGCTGGAAACCTCCAGGGCTGCACCCAGCAATGCTTGGGGAATCATGTGGTGCTGGACATTGAGCTAGGTCATGCAATTAAACCATTGTGCTATCCCCACTGCAATTAGATTTTAAATTGTTGGATGCACTTATTTTATTATTAAGCTTTTGTTTCTGATAACCACATGAATTTTCATGGTATTTGAAATGAAGATTCATGTTGTGTGGGAATGTATACGTTAAAAATGAAACACAATGGAAGATTATTACTTGATTTACAAAAATGCTCTTCAAACTTTTAAAAATGTATTATCATGTAAAGTAAAAATGTAGGGAAGGCATTCAGCTGATTCTCTGCATTCTGATTTATAGGGTGTTTGCTTTTTTTCTGCTTGAGAATGTTTGTAAGTTCTGTGGTCAAAAGGGAAACAGTAAATATCCTGCAAACAGAGCAGTCAGCCTCTCCTGCTACACATGTGCCAAACACACACACACACACACACACACACACACACACACACACACACACTGACTTAGCAAAACAGCCAACAGCACAAAAATAAGCCTGCTGGATTTGTAGGGAGCAGTAAATCCTGATCAGCTTGTTCCACTTACTCCATTTTGATGACATATTTTGGAGCCCCAGGGACAAGCAGAAATGTGTCACATATAATCTTTCTCATCCTTCAAGACACTGTACAAATGTCAAAGAAGAAAGGAAAAGGAGCACGAGAACTCCCTGCTCTTTTCTTTTTTTGACTCCCCCAACCTTCTTTCCTCTCCAACTTCTAATGTGTGTGGTCTCCTCACAAATGTTAGCAATACTAGAGCTGGACCAGTTTGATCAACTGAATCCATAAAAGAGCCACCAGCATTTCTTTGTATCAGAATCTATTTGCTGCTATCAGTGAACAGAGGACCCCCCTTCTCAGTTCTTAGTAAGAAGAAATAATTTAAATCACATATCTATGGAGTATTGTCATGTTATATACTATAATATAAGTGGAACAAATCAAGGATTTTATTCTGAGCTACAGGACAAGACAGGAGTCTGGGGCAATAAAGAAATGACCAGAAGGAGGACCTCATAAGACAAAGCCTTACCCTAGAGATTAGTGTCTTCCTTAAGATAATTTTCAGTCAATCAAAAAGATCTGAAGATGACTTTAAATCTAAGTAATCTCTATTTTTGGAGAATAGGCTGAGATCGTTTCGGCCCCAACACTTCTAATTATTCGCTTTACCGGATAAAACTACGGGTCGGTTGTCGTGCGAGAGCACCAGCTATACCGAGGGAAACCAGCTACTAGATGTTTCGATTATTTCTCCACCCCTATACCCAGGTCAGACGACCAATTTGCACCTCAGGACCGCTACGGACCTCCACCAGATTTCCCTCTGGCTTCGCCCTGCCCAGGCATAGTTCACCATCTTTCAGGTATGTATTTTTCTGTTTGTAAAAACATCTCCTCAGATGGGCTTTTGGTTTTGTCTTTGTATGGTCACACCTGGTGTGACGCCAGGTGATGTGAACCGTCAGGTGCCTTGACCCTTGCATAATTGCTCTGTTCTTGGCTGTTTATAGCTCTATGGTGTAATCAATTCATGTCACTAGATAAATTTATTTGATTGTAATGTAAAATATTTCTTGATCTATGTGGAAAAATTGGTGAGTCTTCAAGATTCCTGGCACAAAAAAAAAATTAAAAAACCCTCACAAAGCTATGAGTCAATATAATTTTAGCATCTAAGAATTCTTGTACTCATTATTAGACTTATATTTTGTGTTCTGTTATTACTTTCTTGTTTATATTTGAAAAATGACCGGAATTAAAATACTTTGTCTTTCATCATTTGTTAAATTTGGCCAAAGTCAAAAACTTTTATGTTGAGTCAGTGCTAAGAAGAGGGGTTGCTATTTATTTAGTGGTTGGGCCATACCTAACAGTGTTCAGAGACTACTCTTGATGCAGTGCTCAGGGGTTGCTCCCAGTGGTAGATGACTATGTGGTTCTAGGGATCTAACCCAGGACTCCTGCATGCCAAGCGTGGCTGCCTGTCCTTTGATCCATCTCCCCGGCTCAGAGCGAGTCTCATTCAAGTAAGCTAAGTCATTGCTTGTCCCAGAATAGCCAGGCTTTTCTGAATTAGCCAAGATTATTTTGCTTGCTTTCGTATACTAATCCCCTGCACTGCTTGAGGGTTGCTCCCTGTGGTGCCTTGCTGAGGCTCGAACCTGGGCCTCCTGGATATGAAGGGTGTGCACTAGCCTTTGAGCTGTCTCTCTGGCCCTTACAAGGTCTGGTCAAAATTACTTGGTCTATGTGAAATACACAAAAGTTCAAATTTTGATTATATATCGCTTTTCTTTGAGATTTTTTTCAATAACTAAACTGAAAGACTGGGCCCCCTGGATGAACCCAGAGCCATGGCAGAGCCTGGCAAGCTATCCATGGTGCATTCGATATGCCAAAAACAGTAACAAGGACCTCATTCCCAATGAATGGAGACATTACTGGCGCCTGCTCAAGCAAATCAATGAAAAACGGGAAGGCAAGTGATACAATCTTCATTTTTTAAGTAATGTTTATAGTTTCTCCCAAGGTCCATGAAACCTGGTGATCTTTCTTTTCCATATATCAAATTGACACACCCTAGAAAAAGTCTGTCTGAAAACTTGGGGTGAGGATGATCTTACATTGACTTAATTCAAAGATTGACCTAATATGGGGATTTCATGTGACTTGTTCACTATGCTATGCTTGGTTTTGGTGTAGTTTTATGTAGGTTAGTGATATTTAAAAAAAAGAAAAAAGAAAAACTACATGTAAGTGTGCAAACCTGCTGAATACCACAACCAAGAATGTTTTCCTGGTTATCACACAAAATAGGGAAAGAAAATAGAGGGAAGAGAAAGATAACTCTACAGGCATTTGAAGATTATTGCAGGTTCAGTTCCAGTGAAATCAAACAATATGTCAGTAAAGCAGGTCATGTGATATTTTGGCTTCTTGGTATATATAAAAGTTGTGTTTACATTATACTGTGATCTACTAAGCATGAAATAGCATAATGACTAAAGTATTTTGCATGCCTTAATTCAAAAAAATTTTATTGATAAAAACTGTTAAGTATTTATTTTAACTATTGGAAGAATGGCACTGAAAATTTGCTGGACAGAGATGCCCCAAGCCTTCAATTTGTAAAAAGTGCAGTTATCTGAGAAGCATAATGAAATGAGGTACAATAAAACAAGTTATGACTGCGTTTTATATTCAACGTTAATAATTTTATAATTTGATATAGGTATTGCAAGTCACAATGTGTAAGAGAAGGGAGGGGGGAGGGAAAGGAGGGAGGGAGGGAGGTGAAAAATTGCCTTCCATAGACTCAAGTTGTGGGAGGGAGGAATCAGGGGACATCTGTGGTGGGAAATGGGCACTGGTGGAGGGATGGGTGCTGGAACACTGTGTGACTGAAACCCAAATATGAACACTTTTGTAACTGCATATCTCACAGTGACATAACTAAAATTTTTTAAAAAACAAAAACAAAAAAAAATTTTATAATTTGAAAATACCATTTTTTGAAATGTAGGCATAGAAAATAAAGTCAATAAACTTCTCTTTGGAAAGGAATCAAAGGAGATGCTTTATAGACTTCATTTAGAAGATTCTCACTGAGAAGCAAAAGTGTCCCAGGTGGCAAATCATTTTCATGAGCATGAGCAGATAAAAATGTTTTGTTTTTCAAAGAGCGTGTGCTGAGGATACTAGCTTTCATCACACTAACTAGTACATTGAGCTAGGTGACTGGCTGACCAGTGATTTTTATTTCTCTCTCCTTCTCCCCCCTCCTCCTCCTCCTCCTCCTCCTCTTCCTCCTCCTCCTCCTCCTCCACCTGCTCTTCATATTCGACCTGAAACAGTGCGCATGGGCTTACTCCTGTCTCTGCACTCATGGGTCACTCCTGGCAAACTCATATAGGATACTGAGGAAAAACCCAGGCTGGCTGAGTTCAAGGCAAGCACCCTATCCTCCATACCATCAATCACTCTGGTTCCATCTTCTTACTGTTAAGTGGCAACTAATTCCATTTCTTGAGTTTTTCTTCGAGTCTAGACCAAATAACTTTAAAACTTTGTTATGTAATTATTTTTTGCTGGAATTGTTTGGGATTTTTCAGTCGAATCAGGTTGACTACTCCTGGCTTCGTATTGGTGGATTGCTCCCAGGGGTGCTGAGAATGGAATTCAGGTCAGTAGTATGCAGGGCAGGTGCATAAATCACCTTACTTACTACCTGTTGGTCCCATAGTATTTAGTTCATACTGCTCTTTTTAGTAAGAATATCACCCTATGTGGACACAGAGCTAGTACAGCCCTTAAGGCACTTGCATTGCATTTTGGCCAACCGTGTTTTGCTCCCTAGCAATGCAGATAGAGACCCCCTCACCTCCGACGCACAGTTGGGAGTACTGCTGACTGGGTACGCCCCCAAACTCAAGCCACATTCCACCCAGAAATGATTAACATTTGAGGCAAAGCACTTTTATTTTTCAGTAGTAATATCTTTATTCTTTTTTTGGGTCATACCCAGCAATGCTCAAGGGTTTCTTCTGGCTCTGCACTCAGGAATCACTCCTGGCGGTGCTCGGGGACCATATGGGATGCCGGCGATCGAACCAGGCTGGCATGAGCCGGCCACGTGCAAGGCAAACACCCTACCTGCTGGAGAATTGCTCCAGCCCCCAGTAGTGATATTTTTGAAAGGGAAAGAAAAAAAAAAGAATTAGTGTTTAATCAGACTGAGGAGTGAGTCCCATGAAGTAAAAAAGAAAGGAATCGTGCGCCCCAAGTAGGACTGATTCTAGTGTAGAATGTCTTGTTCACTTTTGAGTATTACCTAAAGCAACAGCTGAGTCATTTTTTAAAAAATAAGGAACTAATTTAGTACAAAAAAAAATTGTCCTGGAGGAAAAAAACCTTATCTTTCTCAGAAGAGAACAATCTATGGACTTCTCGCCAGAGAGCTCAGAGTGAACTCAAATGTCTTTTTTGAACCTGACAATTCGTAAGTGATTTTTTGATTGATTTTTCTGACTTTTAACAACACTCTTCAATGCTCCCATTTTTATTCCCTGAAATGTCACTAATCTGTTCTTGGGTATTAGGGAAGTCTATTAGAAAAAGTAATATAGAAATCAGGATTCACTTAGTCTAAAAAGACTTAATACGAAAATACAAGAGATATTTATTTTCCTCACAACTGTAGGTATCTTAAATTCTGAAATATTCTTCAAAGCTTAGCAATCTGCCAAACAATAAAATAAAGACTGAAAAACACTAGAGAACCTGAATAATGGAGATTTATTATGTTGTCAGTGAGGTTTATGTTTAGGATTACATTATTTATTAAATATATAAAGGTTTAGTTGAACATGAAAATAGCCAGACAAATGCATTTTGCATTGACATTTTAAGCCTAATATATATATATATACATACATATATATATTAGGCAAAAAATTTAATAAGTGAGATTCATCCTCTGAATTTTTAAAAATAGAAACTATTCTTTTGGCCGTTTCTAACAGAATGTAAAACATTTTTTTTATTTTTAATTTATTTTTATTTATTTTAATTTTATTTATTTTTAAATTTTATTTTATTATACCACCTTGAGTTATATATACAGTTATAAAGATATTCATAATTGGGGTTCAGTCATACAGTGTTGCAGCACACATCCCTCCACCAGGGCACATTTCCCACCACCAATGTCCCAGCTTCCCTCCTCCCTCCACCCAACCTGCCTCTACAGCAAGCACTTTGCCTCTTTTTGCCTCTTTTCTTTTTTCTCTCTCTCTCTCTCTTTCTCTCTCTCTCTCTCTCTCCCTTCTCTTACACATTGTGGCTTGTCCTACATACGTTTAGGGATTATCATGGATATCCTTTGCCTACATTCAATGCTCAGCTCTAGTCTGGCATACTGTGAAACAGTTTTATTTTTTAAAAATAGATAATGTTTTTTAGCATTTTTAAAATGCACAGACAAAATTTAAACTTACTCTCTAGCCACTAAAATAGTTTAAACATGCTATATTTCTCTAAAACTCTGAAACTGCACAGCTGGAATAATATGGAGTAGAATGTTTTAAAATATCTGTAGCATGAAATTAGACAAAAATACAGGTCTGAGCTATTGAAGGCAGATAAGCACCTCTTTCTTATAATGAAGTACTTCAGGATAATCATCTCCCTTTTAAAGTCCATCAAGAAGATGAGGCTGGAGAGATAGCACAGTGGGTAGGGCGCATGCCTTGCACACTGCCTACTAAACTTGAATCCCCAGCACCCAATATAGTCTCCTGAGCCCTCCAGAGTGATCCCTGAGCACAGAGGCAGGAGTAAGCCCTGAGCACAGGTATGTGTGTCTCTCAAACCATAATAACTAATTAAATAAAATCTTTCAAGAAGAATTGTGATCACATATACCTCATATACCTCTATGCGTACAAATATCTGGACGTTTCCCCCTTTCCTGACATTAAATAATAAGAAACCAATCGGACATGACAAATGAAAGCTTCTCTAACTACTGCCAAAACTCCAGCCCCATAACACTGTGTGGATGGTCCAAACTCTTTTGATGCAATTTGCAAGCATTCCTTCCTGGGAGAAGATGAATTAAAGATGGAATTGAGCAGCCTGAAATAAATGGTGCAGGGCCACATAGCATTGTGTTTCTATAACCTTCATCTGTTCATTCCTTTCTTCTTTGCCTTTTGGGAAAAAGCTGGTAGGTGTCTCAGTAAAATATTTTGCAGATTTTTAAGTACACTTTTTAAATGCTTTCAACCACTGCAGTGGTCTAAGCTAAAGTAACGCTCTTATGGTTAGCTGTACCTTAGTTTGTGGACATCCTTTTTTTGAGTAGTCCATTCTTTCAAAGTTCCTGCAAACGGGATCAATTGTGTAAAGAGAGTGCATCTAAGGACAGTTTCAGAGATCTACAAATATATAAAGGTTTCTCAAAAGATTAAATTGCAAACGCTTTAGAAAGGTGATTTTAAAAAAAGGCATTGAAAAAATATAATATTGAAAAAATGATTAAGACCAAAGTTCTTCAACTATTCTTGAAACTATTAGTCTCTTTTTTGTTTTTATATAATTTAACTAGTAGTCTTTTCTTTTCCATCAAACTTTGTTTTTATATAACCAGGCCACCTGAACTAGTTCAACCCCCCATGGAAGCTCTTAAGAGTTCCATGGTTTTCATGTTCTCAGTTTTTATAGTTTTGTTTGATTTGAAAAACTTCCTAATATAGATTTGTTTGCATATTCTCTAAGTTTCAAGAGCATTAAATACTAGTCTATTTTATTCATAATCATATCCCAAATCTCTAGTGAAATGTCACGTATATAGTAAATTCTCATTAAGTATTTACTCACTTAACATGATTTTTTTTAACTTCTCCTTTCATTGGCTTACAAGATGAAACGTTATAGGGATTAGAGAAATAGTACAGGGGATAAGGTGCTTGTCTTGCATGAGCCAAACCCCAGTTCCTCTGAGCACTGCCAAGAGTGATCCATGAGCACAGAACTAGGGGTAAGACCTATGCACCACCAGATATGGCTCTTGTGTTCTGAGTTATCCTGGCAAGGACCATGAGTGCATGTGGAGGGGATAAACCCAAGTCACCTGAAAGCTTACACTCCAGTTCATTGAGATACCACTTTGCAAGTTACTTTTAGCTATAAAACTGTGCCTCAGTTTCTTTGTCTACAGAATAGAGATCTTAATAATAATCTGGGGGTTGTCATTATGGATATTTGATGAATTAATATCTTAAGGAATTTAAAACAATCCTCTGTGGCAGATTGGTGCCTGTGGTATTATTTTAGTGGTAACAAGCACCCCAAGGCATATTGTCAGGCCATTGGCAGGCTGGTTTTGCATCACACATCAGAGCACAGAAATCCAAGGAGGTTGGAAAGCTCCCAGTCACATTCTGGATTCAAACTAAGGTCCAGTCCCAAGGATGGGATGGAGAAGGGGAGGGGGGAGAAATAGCCAGGCCACCCAAGAAGCTATACCCTAGCAGGGTAGAAGGAGAGGTTCAGCAGACAGAATACTTAGTGCCACTCTGTGCAGGTACCATTCATAGTAGGTCCTTGCCTTGAATGATGAAGTCAGCTTACCAATAAAAACATGCCTGAAAATAAGATAATTTGAGGGATTAGTAAGAACTCCAAAGAAGACAAAGTCAGCAATCTGGTATAAGTGATTAGGCTGCTTTAGGTTGTTGGTTGGGGGCCATCTTTGGGATATAGCTATTTGCTGCATGGTATGTCCTTGAAATGTGTCCAATCCAAATAAAGAGATGATATAATACACACACTAATAATTTCAGATGGAAAGAAAATGTAATGTAAAATATCTGATCAATAATTTTTATATTAATCATATCAACTGATGATGTTTTGGGCATACTCAGTTAAATGAAAATTACAATTTCAAAATAAAACCTTTACCCAATGCCTGCTATGAATTAGAAACTCAATAAGCATTGCAATTAATAGCATATAAGAGTGACCACCATAGCAGTTTTTCTGAAGCTTATGCTCCAAAATATAGTACATTTGAAAAAATAGTATCTCAGAGGACAACACCATGTACCAGGTGGAAGATTATGTGGACTTTGACAGGTGTAATGGAAAGGTTGCCACTTACTATGTTTTGTTGCATATTATTTATTGACCAAGACTGTGAGTAATTGTGGGCAGATGCTTTCACATATTGCTTAACTGTTGGTTATAGTTTTTATTTTATATTTTTTGGCTTTTGGACCACACCTGACTCTGCTCAGGGCTCACTCCTGACACCATAGTCAGCACTCCTGGTGGGCTCAGGGGACCATGTAGGATGTCAGGGATTGAACCCAGATCAGTCACATGCAAGGCAAGCACCTTACTTGCTGTATTCTCTCAAGATCCAAGTATCTAAAGCAACAATAGAGCAAATAATTTCCCTATTTTCTGCACTGTTGTGGAGGTACACGGGGGCCATACCATAGGGCATAGGATCACTCAGGGGCCATGTGGAACTGTCCCTCTAACTAAGGACCTCATGCATACAAGACAATCTCACTACAACTGAGTCATATCCCTTTATCCCCCAGAGTTTCCATTTTTATTTGTCTATTCAAACTCATCTAATAACTCAATATTTTCCTGGTTTCAATTATTCCCCTCAGTTACATTCCAAGTATACATTCAGCTGTTTCTTCAGTTGCATTTTCCATATTCCAGTCTTGTGTTTTCAAGCAATTTGCATTCCATTATATTTCTACTTTAATTTCTTCTCAAACTGATTTAAGATGCATTATTAAATAGGAGGCAAAGTAATTTGAAGGGGAAAGCAAACTATTTTAGTGATAATACAATAATAATAATTTTGTAACAAATTTTCCATGTGTGTTACATTGATATAGTTATAAAAGCAGTAAAGTATGTTCGCTGCAAAAATTTACATTTATTAGCATAAAGTAAAGGCCAACTAAATGGACATTATTCCAGAAGTTATAGGTCAGTGTTAGGACCAAGTTCAGTTAACTGGAGTCAATTCCTTAACATTAGAGTTAAAATAGGGCCGCATTAGGAGTGCTGTTGTGTGATCACTTTTTAGTGCCTATTATGTCTTGATTAAGACTCCCTGGATATTCCTTTTTAATGGAATTTGAGGAATTAAAAATGGCTTCACAAATCACTTTTTAATCTGGTGAAGTAAGCAGGGAATGAAAAACACCATGCTGTCATCTTCAAGTGCAAGGAAAGTTGTAAATAAAGAAAACAAATTAGTGGCTGGTTCACACCTCATCAGCTACCTAACAACCTGTTACCAGTTAATTACACACCTTTAAAATGCATGTACAAGAGAAATTATTTAGAAATCGGTTCCTCTAAAGGGAAGGGTGGCATACAAAGACCCAGTCATAGAGGCTGTATTTAACTATTTAGATAAACAATCATGAAGGGTAGAAATATTTTTTTGAGAATCATAGTCCTGAAAGTTGTCTATTGGTGCTCTAACCTCAGTGGCCTCCCTACCAATAATTCACTCAAGACAGATAAATTTGTTGAGGATCTCGTGGGAAATAGAGTCTTTCATATCTCATCGTGAACTTGTCAGTCTATCAGTAGTATCCACTGATTGTTTACTGCATTCAGAACCCAATCTTGAGCTATGAGAAGAGAATCAGATCAGAGAAGACAAACGTTAAACACAGAAATTCAAGTAGCCTCTCGGTGCTTTTTGATTCATAATATAACCATTTCTCCTTAGGTTAGCTTTGAGCTAAATAGAAAACAGAAATAAACTCGAAGTAGAAACTATGAATCATATTTTATATAGTCTATACAAACAGATTTGTTGAGGGACATATAAGTATAGATGTGGGGATTTTTCCCCAATTTTTTTCTACCAGTAAAGAGTCCTAAAATATGGCTTTGTAAAATGTCAAAAGTGTTACAGAATTTCCTCCAGGATACTGGCCAGCATATTGGCTTTGATTCCCTGATGTATCTGGAAACAATCACTATGTACCCCAAATCACCTCCTTTTAAACCAGGATAATCATTACCTGCCTTGCTGAGTTTGTTGGAGGTTTCAACTGACAGAAGCAATTTCAATGCACCAAGCTGCAGCAAATGCTAATTACTATTATTTGCCATGGTCTTTATGGATAGTGAGCCATGACATTGGCTTGGTTTCCTGATCAAATCTCTTTCCTATAGTATTTTAGTGCTACTTATGATCTAAATGATTAAATTGACAGTATGCCATGTACCTACTAAAAGCTTATTTTGAAAATGAAAATATATGCAGTTTGAAAATCAGTTAGCTTCACAAATAATTTTTCAAAGCATATTCATTCCATTTGAATGGTATTCTTTCATAAATGTTTATTAAACAATGTATGTTCAATTTTGGCATTAATTCATCATCTAGCAAATGAATTTTTCATGGGAACTATATTGAAAAGACATAGTCATTTCTAAAAGCAAAAGGGTATATGTGTAAGTTTATATTTTGGAGCCAGGGAGGTAGGTCAAAGAGGAGGCCCCTGATACAACATAGTCTCTGCCTCCCATATAGCACCTGTGTGGCCCATTTGATCCCCTTGAATGGGCCTCACTAGTGCTGCATCACCAAGTTCAAACACTGAACTGACAGGCTCTAATTGCTGGGCCAAAAATATCTCCAGGAGTGGCGTCCAGGTCTCTAAAAATGGCTAAGGAGGCCCACCCCAAATATATATATATATATATATATATACACATATGAACACATATATCTATAACACATAGTTAATAAATTGTTCAAAATTATCTAGATAAAATTCTCATGATTATTTTCCCAAGGACTGTGTTGCTTAGGTAAAGAATACAATTAGGTGTGAATAGTTATTAAATCTTAATAATATCTGGTATCATTAACATTGATAGAAAATCCAGAATAATCTTCATCCTTCTGTCTCACTGATAAGCTATTATCATATATTGAAGATATTATTTCATTTGTATGTTACTGTCTTATTGCACAATGGAAAAGAGAATTAAATTTAGAAGATAGAATTTTCCTAAGACTCCACTATATTATTTTTGCATGTTATGAAAGTAAAATTGACCTTTAATATACACGCAACAAGTGTAGAGAGCTATTTTGTAGTTTTATCCCTCTTTAAAAAAATATATATGTATATATATATATATATATATATATATATATATATATATATATATCATTGTATCACTGTCTTCCCATTGTTCATCGATTTGCTCGAGCGGGCCCCAGTAACATCTCCATATGTCCTGTCTCATGCTAGTAGAGCCCAAGGGCATCTGCTTGCTCCAGGAACATAAAGAGCCACAATCCATTCGGGAATGAGGTCTATAATTGTTACTGGTATTTGGCATATCAAATACAACATGGGTAGCTTGCCAGGCTCTGCCGTGCAGGTAGCATACTCTTGCAGTCATCTCTAAGTCCAGCATTTAATGATGAACCGCGGCCGCTTGCGGCGGCGAGCCAGACTGTGATAGGCTGGTCTGCTGGGTGGAGTTCTGACGAGAGAGAAGTCCGGATGTGGAAAATGGAGGCCCTCATGGAGTGCGGGGTCATCTGGCTTGTTGCAAGGCTCTGCTGGGCTGGCGGGCCAGGGTTAGAACCCGCCATCTCTCCTGGGCTCCTTGTGAGCGGCCGGGCACAGGGAGAGCAAGTAGCAGCTCTGCTCCATGTCTGTCTCTGGATCAGCATACCTGGGCTGGATTAAAAAATTATGTATGTATATATATCTATATCTATCTATATATATATGTATATATGATTTTTAAACAAAAATGTATCATTCTATATATTTTGTTGTGTAACAGCTCTGTGAAAATTGTGGTCTTTCCAAACTTTCTACAATCACTATGCTGAAAACAAACATCCTATATCATCATAAACTTGTAAAATAATTTTACTGACTAAACATCTAGAAATAGAGTTGTTTAGTTAAGAAAAGATTGCTTTTCTGTTCTCTCAGTTTGGGAATTTGAAGCTATTAGGAGATTAAACACTTTTGCACATTCTTTTGGTATTTTAATTTCTTCTTTAATTAATGATTATTAACCTGTTACCTTGATCTTATTCCCATGCTCTTGTTCTGTCATTTTGGGCAAGTCACTCACTGAAGATTTTTTTTCATTGCTGATAAACTGTCCACTTTAGAGACTTAGAGACATGGGGCAGAGCTGCTACTTGCTCTCCCTGTGCCCAGCCGCTCACGAGGCACCTGGGAGGGATGGCGGGTTCTAGCACTGGCCCGCCACCCCAGCAGAGCCTCACAACAAGCCAGACAACCCCTCCCACTCCATGAGGGCCGCCATCTTCCACATCGGACTTTTCTCTTGTCAGAACTCCACCCAGCAGGAGATGATCCTATCACAGCCCGGCTCGTGCAGCCACTTGCGGCGCGCGGTTCATCAATAAATGCTGTATTTAGAGGTGACTACAAGAGTATGCCACCCACACGGCAAGCCTGGCAAGCTGCTCGTGGTCGTATTTGATATGCCAAATACCAGTAACAATTATATTAGGTCATTCCCATGACCTAATATAATGGTCTGAGGCTCTTTATGTTCCTGGAGCAAACAGATGCCTTTGAGCTCTACTAGCATGAGACAGGACATATGGAGATATTACTGGTGCCCGCTAGAGCAAATTGATGATGAACGGGAAGATAGTGATAGTGAAGCTGTCCAAATGAGAAATATCATAATCTGTGCATTTCATTTATTCTTTCCTCTCTTCCCTGATTTCTTTTTCACTCCATTTTCAGTTGTTTAAAGAATTTTTTGTGATATAAAATAAAATAAAACATAGAAAACACAGCTGGGGGAATTGGAACTCGGCTCTCCCCTAGCTCAGCTGACTATGACGCCGGGAGGAGGACAGATGGGTTTTGGGAGTGGGCCCATCACCTCTGAGGGGTCCTGGAAGCAGCCAGATGAGACTTGCCCACCACATTAGGGGCCATTTTTGGTGTCCAGATGCTGCAGCACATCAGAACCCACCCAGGAGGGATGCTGACCTCAAGACCATATTAACAGAGCAAGACGAGTTCGAATCCAGGTGGGCAGCTCCCAGAGGCGGGAATCTCCAGAAATTCATCAGATGGAGCTGGGGTGGCCCCTTTCCTCTCCATTTTGTTTGAGCCTGGTAGCCCGCCCAGGAGCTGTCCTGGGGCAACCAGCCATAGCATGCAGAGCCTCAAACGCAGCTGGGGAACTGGAACTCGGCTCTCCCCTAGCTCAGCTGACTATGAGGCCCCAAGAAGACAGATGGGTTTTGAGAGTGGGCCCATCACCTCTGGGGGTCCCGGAAGCAGCCGGATGAGACTCATCCACCACGTTAGCAGTCATTTTCACTCTCCAGATGCTGCAGCACATCAGAGCCCACCCGGGAGGCATGCTGACCTCAAGACCAGATTAACAGAGCAAAACAAGTTTGAGCCCTGGTAGGCAGATCCCAGAAGCGGGAAGCACTGGGAATTCTTCAGATGGAGCTGGGGTTGCCTCTTTCCCTCTCCATTTTGTTTGAGCCCGGCAGCCCCTCCCAGGAGCTGCCCTGGGGTGACCAGCCATAGCATGCAGAGCCTCAGCCCAGCTGGGGAAACTGGAACACGGCTCTCTCCTGGCTCAGCTAACCATGAGGCCCTCAGGAGGACAGATGGGTTTTGGGTGTTGGCCCATCACCTCTGGGAGGGTCCCAGAAGCAGCTGGATGAGACTCACCCACCACATTAGCCACCATTTTTGCTGTCCGGACACTGACCATGAGGCCTCTAAGTCACATGGCTGCTTGTGGCCACGCAGTTCATCAAACTAGTGGAAATAGTTATGTCCTTTAATGTACTGCATTCTATTATGTGTAGGAAAGGTAGGCGGGAGGGAGAGATAGAGAGGATAGAAAAGATATGCAGAACCCGCCAAGTAGTTGGGGTATGAGAGGGGGAGGGAGTTGGGGACATTTGTGATGGGAGATGGGTTCGGGTGGAGGGATGGGTGTTGGAACATTGTAGAATCAAAATTCGAGCATGAGCATCTTGCAATTGTATGTCTAAAAGTAGTGTGATAAAATTAAAAAACAAGTGAGTGTACAGAAAAAAAAATAAAATATAGATACTTGTGTACATATAAAAATGAATGATCAGGAGCTGGCTTGGGAAATAGCTCAAAAGGCTAGAGCAAATGCTTTGCATGAGGGGGGCCACAAATACAATCTCTAGTACCCTGTACACAGTCCCCTGAGCTCTGGCCATAAGTGATCCCTGAACACTGTGCTTGGAGGAGTCCTGAGTACTGCTGGATATGGCACAAAAACAAAAAAAAAATATTTTTCTTTCTACATTTGATATGGAAACTAGCAGATTTGACTTTCAAGAAAAAGTCAAAGGTACAAACCTATATGAAGAAAGGTAATGGGATTGCAAATGGAGACAAACGTGCTTTTTAGTTGAAGGAGGAAGTCAATTGGAACTCTATCAGACAAGACAGAACATGACTATGAATTTTTAAATAGATATAAGATGGCTTAAAGACTTTAAAGGACTAGGTAACGTAAAAGGATATGCTATATGCTGTAATGCATATTTCTCTACCAAAACATTTTTTGTGTAATTTACTTCTGATAAAAAAATTTATTTTAACAATAAGGTTTATGTTATTGGTTTTTGTTTGATTATAGAGATGACATAATAATACAACTTGTCACTTGTCTTCCCATTGTTCATCGATTTGTTCAAGTGGCACCAGTAATACCTCCATTCGTTGGGAATGAGGTCCATTATTGTTACTGTTTTTGGCATATTGAATACATGACGGGTAGCTTGCCAGGCTCTGCTGTGGCTCTGGGTTCATCCCGGGGACCTAGTCTTTTTTCTGTGTCATACTATCAGCCATCCAAGGCCCACGGAGCAGAACCCTGAGGGTAGACAAGCCTGTCTCGTATCTGCCACCTCCCTACACAGCCGGAAACTGCAGCCACAACTGTGACACCTCGAGGGGCAGGAATAATACAACCGCTTCTTATATTTGCTTTGTTGCAAACTTCTATGAGTAATCTCAATTAGACTTTTTAAACGACTCATTAGTTATTATTCTGAAGTTAGAAAACCAAAGTAAAAATTTCCTAGCAGATTTCACCTTTACTACCTATAGGTTTGTGTCAGTTGTTTGTATCAATTACTACTATCTTGTTCCTAAAAATATTGTAAGGGCCTACCAGAGAGTGAATGTCCTTATTCATCAGGAAGACTGAGAAACCTGGAAAGCAAGTAGCAAGGTACTTCCACTAGAGTTTTATGCGCATTAGTTTGGGACGACTAAAACCTTAGTTTCTCAACAATGTATTTGAGTAAAGCATACAATTTTCTTTTTTTTTTTTAAATTTTTTTATTATACCACAGTGAAACATACAATTACAAAGGTGATCATAATTGGTTCTTGGTAATACAGTATACCAGCACCCATCCCTCCACCAGTGCCCCATTTCCACCACCAATGTACCCCACCCCCTCCTGCCCACCCCCATGCTGCCTTAATAGCAGGTACCCCAGTTTCCTCTCTTTCTCTCTCTGTCTCTCTCTCTCTGTCTCTGCATCTCTCTGCCTCTTCTTTTTACACATTGTGGCTAGCCCTGCAGATATTTAGAGTTTATCACTTAAGTCTCTTTGTGTATATTCAATGATGAGTCTTAATCTGCCATTACCATTTCCCACATTTAGTAAAACACTGGTATCTATTTATGTCGTATTAATGAATGCAGTCATTCTATATCTGTCCTTTTCCTTCTGACTAATTTCACTCAGCATGATAGTCTCCATGTCCCTCCATTAAGCATACAATTTTCAAGTACAAAACTGAATATTGACATACAGAAGAATAAAACAATATTTTCTCACATCACACACAAAATTAATGCAAAATATATAAAAGTTATTAGAAGAAATGATTATATTTAGGTAGAAAAAAAATAAAAACTTTTGGAATAAAATAAAGAATGTGAGGCTTAATAGCCTTGGGTTAGGCAAAACTTCCTTGTATATGACACCAAAGTCACAAGTGACCCCTAAAAATGAATAATTAGAATTAGATTGAACTTCAAGATAATGCATTTTAAAATACACCATCGGGCTGGAAAGATAGTACAGTGAGTAGGTTGTTTGCCTTGCACATAAGTCAAATACCGATCCCTGGCATGCCATATGGTTCCATGAACATCATCAGAAGTAATTCTTGAATGTAGAGCCAGGGGTAACCCTTGAGCATTCTGGGTGTGACACCCCCATAAAAGACACCATCAAGACAATGGAAGGGTCTGAGGAAATAGTGCAGGAGGTCAGGTGCAGGTCTTGGATGTGACCCACTCTAGTTGCTTCCCAGCAAACATATGGTCCCCTGAGAATACTCAGGAGGGACCTCTGAGCACAGCTAGAAGTAAGCCCTGAGTTTAGGTAGCTAGGGCCCAAACCCCCATCCCCAAAATACAGTGGAAGATAACCTAAATAATGAAACAAAATATCTTCAAATAATATATCTGAAAAGGGATTTCTAGTTAGAATTTAAAAAAAGCCTTACAGTTGAATTACAAAATTACTAATAATACAATTTTTAACAGGTAAAGAATTTGAGTAAACATAAATATCCTCCCCAAAAAGATACATGTATGCCCAATAAGCACATGAAAAGATGTTTAACATCATTATCCAATGAGGAAATGTAGATCATAATCATATGATTCCAAGTCATATCCATTCCGATGAATATAATAAAAAGACAGATGATGATAAGAGTTGGCAAAGATGTAGAGAAACTGGAACATTCCCACAATGCTGGCAAGAATATAAAATGGTACAGCTACATTGGAATGAAGTGTAAAGCTAAACATGGATTAATCATGTAACCAAACAAATCTGCTTCTAGGTATATACACTAGAGAACTTTTAAAAACATGGCCATACAAACCATGTGCACAAATGTTTATAGCAGCTTTCTGAAGAATTGAAAATAATCCAAATGTCCAACAACTGTGAAACAATATACTGTTGGATGACAGGCCTAGCTAGTTTGGGAGCTTTGATGTTTTATCCACTCACAGCTTAATCTATTTACATGTTCTTATGCCAGGATTCATACTAATGAGATCTCTCTTCTATGTAAACACTGATTGAGGGTGTGGCAGTTACAGAAGTCACCTTGACTCTGAATGAGTAATTTATCATTTATTAGTATACATCTACTAAAACTTATATATTTTCTAGATTGGGCACAGTTTCTCTTTATACCCACTGCACCCAGCGTGGGACAGTTAGTATTTACCAGGAGACAACCAACCTGGCTGTCCGTTAAGATTATAGGAAGGATCATACTAGTTTGCCCTCAATAGGAGTGTGTGACCCTTTCGGTATATGGAGAACAATATACTCAGAATCACCCTGGTACAGATAATAAAAAAGAAGGATACCTTGTGGGTACCATCTAGATTACATGAAGCTCATGAAATGAAGATGTATTACTTTATATCAGCCCTCTCTCTCTCCAGTGTTTTACATAAGAGATAATCTCGAAAGAAGGAATTAGTCCTCAGCATAATAATTTGTTTAGACCTGTAGTAGGGTGTGGCACCACCCTTCAACACTTCTTTTTTTTTTAATATTTTATTATACCACTGTGAGATATACAATTACAAAGATGCTCATAAGATGTTCATATTTGGGTTTCACTGGTTCATACAGTGTTCCAGCATCCATCCCTCCACCAGTGCCCATCTCCCACCATCAATGTTCCCGATTCCATCCCCCTCCCCTAGCCTGCCTCTATGGCAGGTTATTTCTTTCTCTTTCTCTCTCTCTCTTTCTCTTTTCCTTCCCTTCCATATTGTGGATTACAATACATACATTAAGAGGTTGTCATGTGTATCTTTTTGCCTGTATTTAATGCTCAGTTCTAGGTTGGTATTAGCACTTTCAATAATTATTAGCATACTGTTCCATTCTCTGTCTTGCCTAGCCTCTGACTCCCACACATTTGTGATAATTTCCACCTTTGACAAGACCTCCTGATCCATGTTTCTCCTGACCTTGGATATTGGCATCATAATATGTACATATATTTATGTCATGCAAATAAATGCATTCATTCTATATCTGTCTCTCTCCTTCTGGCTAATTTCACTCAGCATGATCCTCTCCATTTCCATCTATTTATAGGCAAATTTCCTCAGAGCTCCACCCAGCAGAAGAGCTGATCAGAGCCTGGCTCGGCGGCCACAAGCGGCCACGCAGTTCATCAATAATGCTCGAGGTTTTTTTCACATTTTTTTTTTTTTTTGCTTTTTGGGTCACACCTGGCGATGCTTAGGGGTTACTCCTGGCTCTGCACTCAGGAATTATTCCTGGCGGTGCTCAGGAGACCATATGGGATGCCGGGGATCTAACCCGGGTCTGCCGTGTGCAAGGCAAACACCCTTCCCACTGGACTATGGCTCCAGCCCCAATAATGCTTGAGTTTTGAAGTGACTACAAGAGTATCCCCTGGCAAGCTACCCATGTCGTATTTGACATGCCAAACACCAGTAACAAGTATAGACCTCATTCCCATGACATGATGGAATGGTTTGAGACTCTTTATGTTTTTCAAGCGGGCAGATGCCCTTGGGCTATCTCGCATGTGACAGGACATATTGAGATGTTACTGGTGCCTGCTCGAGTAAATCGATGATCTGGGAATTCAAGTCAAGTCAAGTCATAGGCAAATTTTATAACTTCATTTTTCATAACAGCTGCATAGTATTCCATTGTGTAGATGTACCACAGCTTCTTTATCCAGTCATCAATTCTTGGGCATTCTGGTTGTTTCCAGATTCTGCTATTGTGAATAATGCTGCTATGAACATAAAAGTAGGGATGATGTTTCTGCTGTGTGTTTTTGGCTTCCCAGGGTATATTCCCAGGAGTGGTATGGCTGGGTCAAATGGGAGTTCAATTTCTAGTTTTTGGAGGAATGTCCATATTGTTTTCCAAAAATGCTATACCAATCGACATTCCCACCAACAGTGGATGAGACTTCCCTTTTCCCCACATCCACGCCAGCACTTGTTGTTCTTGCTCTTTGGATATGTGCCAGTCTCTGTGGTGTAAAATGATATATCATTGTTGTTTTGATTTGCATGCACTCTTCTACTATCTAGAAGCTATTTAGGGTTCTTTGTTGTCAGGACCCTCCTTGAAGTTAGAATTACTTTTGTGCACATAAGGGGACTGACTTGAGGTACCCTCTTTGGTGGAACTCCTTTGGTGGGACTCATCTTTGGTAGGACTCCTCTCTGGTGGAAACCACTTTGGTGTGACTCCTCTCTGGTGGGACTCTCTTTGGTGGAATCTTCTTTGGTAGGAGACTTGGACCTCTTGTATGGTCTAAATTCTGACCAGAGCTAGACTTCTTTCATTATATTGGATTGTGGTGGTAGAGCTTTTTGTACTATTAAAAGCCTTTATGGAACTGTGCCAGACTCGTTAGTTTTCATCTGTTTCCCAGTGGCCTGGGATGTAGAAGAGAACTTCTGTTCTGATACTGTTGGGGACTCCAGCGGCTCTCTGCCAATATATGAAACGTTGTGTCTAGGCCAGCTATGTGGTTCAAGTGGCAGCAAACACACCTTGCTTATACCAGCAGTGGGGTGGGTAGGATCTCCAACATCACATACCTCCACCCTGGCATGACCCTGTGTCACAACTCTGCCTGGAAAGAATCCGCAACATTCGTGACCAAAAACGTTGCCACGTTCCACTTTTTAATTATTGTGCCCTATTTTTGTTTTGTTTTTAGTAAGCCTGGCACAAATTTAAAGAACTTTTTAAATTTTAATCTAATTTAATCTAATTTAATTTTGTGTTTATTCTTGGGTAACGCCTGTGTGTGTTTAGAGATCACTCCTGGCAAAGGTCTGGGGACCATGTGCGTACAGAGGATCATACCTAAATTCGCTGTGAGCAAGGTCAATTTACCTTACCCTCTATGCTATTTGTCAGTCATAAATTTACAAATTTTTAGAAAACTATTCCTTGCAGTGCTTGGGGGGACCATATGGGTGCCAGTGATTGAACCTGAGTAACCACATGCAAAACAAACACCTTACCTACCATATTTTTTTCTCTAGTCTCTTTGTTTTTCACTTTTCTTTTTATCCCACTGTTTTGCAAAAAAAGGCATTAAAAACTATGATAATAATGTGGCAAAATACAGTGTAGCCATACAATGAAATGATATTTGACAATAACTAAAGATGATGTCACAATATGTATGAATCTTGATACTTTATGTCCAGAAATAGGACCCAATCAGGCCTAAACGAGAGTACAGTGAGAAGGGCATTTGCTTTGAACATGGCCAACCCACATTTAATCCCTGGCATCCTGTTTGGTCCCCGAGCACTGCCAGAGTGATTCCTGAGCATGGAGCTAAGAGATAGCCCTGGGCACTTTTTGGGTATGGCGCCCCCAAAAAAAAAAAACTAAAAAAAGAACCAATCACCAAAAAAAAAAAAAGACATATCATATGATTTTATTTATATAAAATATCCAGAACAAGCATATCTGTGTTGGTGGTGTTCAGGAAAATGAGGACTGGTTGCTAATGAGCACGAAATTTCTTTTGTTCATTATCTGGGTGATACCTCCTCAGTGCCCAGGAGTTATTCCTGCTCTGTGCTGAGGAATCACTCTTCGCAATGCCAAGGGGACAATATGTGGTGCTGGGAATTGAACCAGGGTTGGTTGCATGCAAGGCCAGTGACGTCACCTCTATACTAATTCAGCCTCAGACATTCTTTTTCAGGGGATAAAGATATAATGAAACAAATTGCAGTGACGATTGAATACTATGCATGTGCCATTGAATTGTATACTTTAAATAGTTGAAATAGTTGGCATGTGAATTATATATATCAATAAAATTGAGATATATGTTATACAATATATATGGGCTATATATACATACGTTGCCAAGGCATCGAAAATCAGATGGACTGGACATGTAATGCGATTTGGAGGCGAACGCTGGACTAGGGCCGTTACCAACTGGATCCCACGGGATGTCAAAAGATCACGTGGCCGCCCACCTACAAGATGGTCAGACTTCTTCGTCAAGACCCTGAATGAACGGTTTGAGACTCTTTGTATTCCTGAAGCAAGCAGATGCCATTGGGCTACACTGGCATGTGATAGGGTCAAATGGAAATGTTACTGGTGCCCACTTGAGCAAATCGATGAATAACGGGATGTCAAGTGATCAAGTGACATACACATACATGTATGTGTATATATGTGTGTATATATATATGTGTGTTTACATATATATAAGTTTTCATATGCTAAGCCTATGCAAAGCTTTTAATTCAACCCCTCATATCTCATGCCCTTCATCAGATCTGATCTGACACATGTAGTGTCCCCAGTGATTCTTTGTGTGACCCCGATGGTCTCTGAACTAGGTTGGAGTTCTTCCGGGGAATAGCCCAGGAATCTAAGCACTGCTGAGTGTGGCTCTGATTTTAAGAAGTATGATATTCAAATTGTCTACCAGACTTATAAATAGTAATGACATTATAAACATTATTATGACTTATAAACAGTAATGACATTGACAAATCTCTAGAAACTGTGCATCCAGACCTCAGTTTCTGAAATGTTTGTCTGAACAAGATTTTACTCATATCAGTTTAACCTGGAGCAAGCTATGCATCTCTTTTGATTTAATAACTCTTTCAATGAAACTAATCAATAATAACATCAAATACACTTTCTTTTCTAGTACTGTTATTTTTGTAAGATAAAGAAAGAAACCTTTATAATTTTAAAGGAGCCCTCTGGGAAATCTCAAAGACAATTTTTTTTTTTTTTTTGCCTTTTTGGGTCACACCCGGCAATGCTCAGGGGGCTACTCCTGGCTCTGCACTCAGGAATTACTCCTGGCGGTGCTCGGGGGACCATATGGGATGCCGGGGATCGAACCCAGGCCAACAGAGGCCGGCCGCGTGCAAGGCAAACGCCCTACCCGCTGGGCTATCGCTCCGGCCCCTCAAAGACAATTTTAGATCATTGAGGGCATCCTCAATGTGCTTGAAAAAACAGAGGAATATGAAAATTAACTGTACTCTAGCCTTTAAGACAGAACTACTCTTTTCCTCAAAAAATGAAAGTATTTACGCAGAAGTGTTTATGTTTGTCTGAATCTATGCCTTCTACATTTAAGCCACACAGTAATTAAAACTTTTTTGAAGGGGTAGAGAGATAATACAGTGGGTAGGATGTTTTTCTTGCCCATGACTGGCCAGGCTTCAATCCCTGGTATCCCAAATAGTTCCCTGAGCACTGCCAGGAGTGATTCCAGTGTGCAGAGCCAAGAGTAAGCCCTGAGCACTGCCAGGTGTGGCCCCTAACCAAAACAATTCTTTGAGGGGCTTCTTTAGTGGTACTTAGAGACTGAGGATCCAAATGAAGCGAAGCATGCACTGTAGACCTCTGAGCTATTTCCCCAGTCAGGCTCTGTGATCACTTCTGGTGGTGCTCAGGGGACCATATATGGCGCAGGTATCAAACTGAGGTTGGTTGTATGCAAGGCAAGTTTCCCATTCCTTTACTATCTCCCCAGCCCAATAATTATAATTTTTACCCCCAAAAGAGGTCACAGAGAAAAACCAGGAAGCAGAAAATTGTGTGTCACATACCAGCATTTTGCAGCACTAACAGCTCAGGAATAACCATAACACGGTTTTCTAAGGCCATATACATATTTAAGCTTTCTAAAAGTAATCAAAGGGAACACACTCATTACAGAAACAGGGACAAGGATAGCTCAGCAGGCTGGAGCACATGCTTTTCATGGAAGAAGCAGTATCTTGACCTTGGCATTCCATTTCTACTACTCCGAGGGCAACCTCTGAGTATTTCCAGTTTGGTGCAAATTCTCTCCTCACCCCCTAAATAGAGTAGTAAATATATTTACTTCTATTTACTTGAACTCTAGCTTACCAGAGCGAGAGTTTCATGCTCAGGAATTAAAACTTAAAATTACAATTAATAATCAGCATATCAGTATTCTGTCTTTAAAATACTGTCATATAAACCATTAGATGACCATTAATTTTATATAATTCAAGGTTTTTGATTACCTATAGGTATTCATTTGATTATTGAATGAATAACATATTGAAAATTGAATTTAAGCTAAAAATATGACAAAATGATAACTAGATGAAATAAAGCTTATAATAATGACTCAATATGGGTAAAAGTAAATGTACAATTTTCATAGTTTAAACATCAAGTAGAAGTAATATAAGTTTATTGAATCGGTAAAATTGCTTAGAATTATGAAGAATATATCCAACAAAAATGAATTTAGATATTTTGTTCATGCTAAAATATTACTTTAAAAAATAAAATCAATAATTTTATACTGACCATTTACTAAATTACATGAAATTGATCTCTCTATCTCTCTTTTTTCTCTCTTCTCTCTCTATCTCTGGGAAGTAAATATGGGGTACCGTACATGCAAGGCAAGTGTGTTCTACCACTGGGCTATATCTATGGGCCAAAAGTAATTTCTTAAAATAGCTTTTTTTTTTGTTTCTTATTGCCTACATATTGGAAATTGAATTCAAGCTAAAATATGACAAAATAATAACTGGATGAAATAAACCTGGGGGCTGTGGGCCACACCTGCTGATACTCAAGGGTTACTCCTGACTCTATTAGTGATCAGTCTGAGAGATTGTTGTTGAATCATATGAGAGCCAGGAATCTAACCCGGATCAGCCGTGTGCCAAGCAGGCATCTTACCTGTGGTACTATCTCTCCATAAAACATTTCTGAGCTGAACACTTTTTAAATCAAGCACTTGATTGAAAATATTAGAAATTCAATTTCAGATTTTTTTTGTTAGAATTTTAAGTCTTATTACATAAGTACTTATCTCCATAAGTCATCAGAATAAGATTTCTATAAGGGATTTTGGGATTTGAAGGTCTCCCAATCAATGCTCAGCGATCTCTGGGTACATATCCAGTAACAACTTTACTACCAGTTAATGCTGGGCCTGGTGACAAGAACTTTCTTGGGGTCATTGGCTCAAAGGCCACAGGCTGAACCAGCAGTGCTCAGGGGAGTCATTCAGTTCACGGATCAACTTGGGACTTAAGCGCTCCAGTCCTCTGAGCTATCTTCCTGGCCTTTTAAAAATATTTTTTATATTATTTATTAATACTATTTGGAAGCAAGAAAATTTTGCATATACATGAGGAAAGGTAAAGGGATTTCTGAATTATAGTCATGTGTACAGAGAGAGAGAGAATATTATGCTCTGATAAAAGTCTATGATTTGTCCATGCATCAGGAATAAATATGATTATAAAACTTGCCAGTCTAGATATTATCTTCCAGTGGGCAGGAAATTCTTCATTGATTCAAGTTCAAAATAGAGAAATAGAAAAGAAACTAACACATCAGATTTTCTGCCATCTCTCATCAAGTAAGTTTTCTGTAAACTATATGATCAATGTACAGAAATCCCACCAACAATGGATGAGTGTCCCCTTTTCCCACATCCACGCCAGCACTTGTTTTCTTGCTCTTTTGAATATGTGCCAGTCTCTGTGGTGTAAAGTGGTATCTCATTGTTGTTTTGATTTGCATCTCTCTGATGATTAGTGATGATGAGCATTTTTTCATATGTTTTTCGCCATTCGAATTTCTTCCTGAAGTTGCTGAATTTCTTGCTGAAGTTTCTGTTCAGTTCTTCTCCCCAGTTTTTGATGTGACATTCCTCCAAAGACTAGAAATTGAACTCCCATTTGACCCAGCCATACCACTCCTGGGAATCTACTCTGGGAAACCAAAAATACGCAGCGGAAACACCATCCCTACTTTTATGTTCATAGCAGCATTATTCACAATAGCCAGAATCTGGAAGCAACCAGAGTGCCCGAAAATCGATGACTGGATAAAAAGCTTTGGTACATCTACACAATGGAGTACTATGCAGCTGTTAGGAAAAATGAAGTTATAAAATTTGCCTATAAATGGATGGACATGGAGAAGATTATGTTGAGCGAAATTAGCCAGAAGGAGAGAGACAGATATAGAATGACTGCATTTATCTGCACAACATAAATATATATGTACATATTATGATACCAATATCCAAGGTCAAGTGAAACATATATCAGGAGGTCTTGTCAAAGGTGGAAATTATCACAAACGTGTGGGAGTCAGAGGCTAGGTAAGACAGAAAATAGAGCAGTGTGCTAACAATTGTCGAGGGTACTAATGCCAACTTAGAACTGAGCATTAAATAGAGGCAAAAGATACACATGACAACCCTTTAATGTATGTTCTGTAATCCATAGTCTGGAGGGAAAGGAAGAGAGAAAGAGAGAGAAATGGAAAGAAATAAAGAACCTGCCATGGAGCAGGGCTGGGGAGGGGAAGGGAACCGGGGACATTGGTGGTGGGAGATGGGCACTGGTGGCGGGATGGGTGCTGGAACACTGTATGACCAAAACCCAAATATGAACTTTTTAATTGTATATCTTTGTAATTGTAAAAATAAAAAAATTAAAAAAAATAAAAATAAAGGTGAAATTTCTGAAAAAAAAAAAAGAAAAGCAGAATAAAGGAAGAGTCTCTGTAGGGACCGATAATGACAAAGTGCTCTGAGATAAAAGGTCTGACCTACAAAATGATCTGAGATAAAGAACCTGCCATAGAGACAGGCTAGGGGAGGGGGGGAGGGAATCGGGGACATTGGTGGTGGGAAATGGTCACTGGTGGAGGGATGGGTACTGGAACACTGTATGGCCGAAACCCAAACATGAACATTTTTGTAATTGTTTATCTCATGGTGGTATAATAAAATATATTTAAAATAAAAAAAAGAAATCATCAAATGATCAGATCCCAATACTGAATCCCAATAATTACTGGGGAAATAACTAATAGGCAACAAACAATCCAAGACCAAAGCACAGATGTAAGAGTAGTAGAAAAAAACTTAAAATTAGAAAATCAGGGCATGTGCATCATTTTATTACTATTTTGGATTTACCTTTGGAAATATATATGTATATATATATTAATAAATATATATTATACATATATTATTAATATTGTATAAACTGCTCAGAAAATATGTCCTCAATTGCTAAACTAAAGGACAGATCTCCCTAAGACACCCTGTTGAGAACAGTACATCCAATTTAGTGACTGTAAATTACAGAATTTTTGTGATTGTGTTTATGGCATAGTGTTCCAACACCAGTCCCTTCAGTGGTGTCCACTTCCTTTTGCCAGTGGCCCCAGTTTTTCCTCAGCCCACCAGTCTGCTTCTATACAGGCACTTAAAAAATTTGTTTTAGTCTTGAGGTTTTCAGTACTATTACTGATAGGGTTTTGTGAATAACACTTTACCACCTTGTATTTATGACAGGGAAGACATGATAATTACATGGATTTTTTAAATACTGAGATAAGTTGAGGCCCTATTGGACGTTAATAAGAAACTTTTGCAATTGTGTTAACTACCTACTAGAATTAAAGCTGGAGGAATTTTCCAGAATTAGAGGTTTAAATAGAAATACCTATTAGAGAAATTATCTACTCAGCAGAGCAAGCACCTAGTAACAGAGCATTTGGCCTCCTCCTCTGAGTCACCCTTTTCATATAATGTGCATCTCCCTCCTCCCTTCTTGATTCATTATCCATAAGAATTCTATTGCTGTTTCTCCTCACTGATTTTGGAATTCAGATCTGTGGAAATTCTACATATACACATAAATATTTTTTTCTCTCCTTCCAATTGTTGGGTGTTATTTGATTACTTTACCAAATAAAGGGAAAAGGAAATGTTTCCCCACACAGCACTTGTTTTTGTTTTTTTGTGATTTGTCTTTGTGATTTTTTTTTGCTATAATCAGAGATGATCAGGGATTACTTGTTGCTCTGCATTCAAGAATTATTCCTGGCAGTGCTCTGGGGACGATGTAGGATGCTGGGGATGGAAACCAAGTCAACCATGTGCAAGGCAAGCGCCCAACAGCTATACTACTTCTCCAGTCACCCAGCACTTGTTTTTCAGGGGAGGTGATCCCATTAGGCATCTTAGTAGAACCCCCAAAACTTAAAAAAAAATAATTTTCTGGGATCCGGAGATAGTATGGAGGTTAGGGTGCATGCATGCCTGACATGTACTTCACCTAGTTTTTTTTTAAATTTATCTAAATTTGTTATTATTACAATGAGATAAATTATTACAAAGCTGTTCATGATTGGGTTTCAGTCATACATTGTTCCCTCCACAGTAAACACTTCCCAACACCAATGTCCTCAGTTTTCTTCTCCCCACCCAATCTGCCTCTATGACAGGCAATTTTCCTCTCTCTCTCTCTCTCTCTCTCTCTCTCTCTCTCTCTCTGTCTCTCTCTCCTTTTACACATTGTGGTTTGCAATACAGACACTGAAATGTTATCATATATATTCCTTTAACTATTTTTAATACTCAGTTCTTGTCTAGCATTACCATTTCAAACTATTCTTGGCAAACTGGTCCTTTTTCTATCTTACATACCCTCCATCCCCACACACTTGTGGTAGAATCCAACCATTGGCAAGTCGTCCTGGCCCCATTTTGCCTGGCCTTGGATATTATTCTTTATATATATGTTAATATTTTATATATTTATATATAAATATATATTTTATATATTTATATATAATATATGCATATATGTACATATAAACTATAAATCCAAATATATATAGTTTATACATAAACTTTATATATATAAAAACTTTATACACATAAAGTTTATATAAAGTTTATATATATATAAAGTTTTTATATATATATATAAAGTTTATATATAAACTTCCCTTCCCTGGCGGGAAGGTGGGTTCTAGCCCTGGCCTGCCACCCCAGAAGAGCCTTGCAAGAAGCCAGAGGAACCCCACACCATGAGGGCCTCCATTTTCCACATCCGAACTCCCCTTCGTCAGAGCTCCACCCAGCAGAAGAGGTGATCATAGCCCAGCTCGTCTAGACCCACCCCTGCAGCAGTCTTTTTCAAGCCCAGCCAAGGTATGTGATCCAGAGACTCACATACAGGGGGCAGAGCTGCTACCAGCTATCCCTGTGCCCAGCTGATCATGAGGCACCCAGGAGGGAAGGCAGGTTATAGTCCTGGCCTGCCACCCCAGCAGAGTCTCGAAAGAAGCCAGAGGAACGCCCACACCATGAGGGCTTCCATTTTCCACATCTGGACTCCCCTCTCGTCAGAGCTCCACCCAGCAGAAGAGCTGATAATAGCCCAGCTCACAAGGTTCATCAATAAATGCACAAGATTAGTGGTGACTACAAAAGTATCCCACCTGCAAGGCAGGGCTTAGCAAGCTACCCATGTAGTATTTGATATGCCAAATACCAGTAACAATTATAGACCTCATTCCCATGACCTGATGGAATGGTTTGAGGCTCCATATGTTCCTGGAGCAAGCAGATGCCCTTAGGCTCTACTAGCATGAGACAGGACATAAGGAGATGTTACTGGTGCCCACTCGAGCAAATCAATGATCAATGGGAAGACAAGTGATACAAGTGATATGGTTTATAGTTGACCTCATCAGGCATCTTGGTGTCGGAGAGCAGCAGGGTCCCCAACAGTATCAGGACAGAAGTTCTCTTCTATCTCCGTGTCTGCCTGGGAAGGATGAAAACTCATGAGTCTGGTGCAGTTCCAAAAGGCTCTAAATACTACAACTCCATCACTGCAGTCTAATATAAAGAAAGACCTCTAGCTCTGGACAGAACTTAGACAAATACATGAGGGCCCAAGGATCCCACTAGAGAGAGTCCCACCAAAGTGGATCCTACCAGAGAGGGAGTACCTCCAAAGTAGATCTCACCAGAGAGAAGCCCCACCAAAGAGGAGGAGACAGTACCTCAAGTCAGTCCCCTTATATACACAAAAGGAATCCTAACTTAAGGGAGGGTCCTGTCAACAAAGAACCCTAAACAGCTTCTAGATAATAGAAGAGTTTAGAAGGGTGGTGCCACACCCTACTACAGGGCTAAATAAATGATTATGCCAAGGATTAATCCCTTCTTCCGAGATTATCTCTTTTGTGAAACACTGGAGAAAGAAAGGGGACTGGTATAAAGTAAAAGGCAGGGGCCGGAGTGATAGCACAGCGGGTAGGGCGTTTGCCTTGCATGACCGACCCAGGTTCAATCCCCGGCATCACATATGGTCCCCCAAGCAGCGCCAGGAGTAATTCCTGAGTGCAGAGCCAGGAGTAACCCTGAACATTGCTGGTTGTGACCCAAAAAGAAAAAAAAAGTAATAAGGCAGTATAAAGTATAAAGTAAAAGGCAGGTTTAATCTACTGCCTGCTCCCTAAAGAATGAGCTCTGGTTCTGTCTTCTGTGCCGTGGGAGCAGCAATCCTGCCCTTCGCCCCCAAAGAGATTTATCTGTGCCAAATTTGTCTCTATCCCTATCGTGGTCAGAAGATCACTGTCTGCTGTGGTCACAGCAGATGACCTGCTGTGGTCATCTTTAGACACACCTACAGATGAGAGTGTCAGGAGCTTCGCAGTCCCAAGTCCCCTGACCTCACTTGTTCCAAGCTGCAGTTTCTAAATCAGTGCCGTTTCTAGAAACATTTGACACAGCAGCCAAGTCATTGGGGCTGGGGCTGCCACAGTAGGGCTGTCTGGCTCTGGAGCTGTTATTCGGACAGTATTTGGAAGCATAATCATTGGTTATTCCAGGAACCCTTCCCTGAAGCAACAGTTCTTTTCCTATGCCTTTCTAGGCTTTGCCCTTTAGGAGGCCATGGGGCTCTTGTGCCTAAGTAGCCTTTCTCCTCTTCACCATGTGAAGGAGCTGTCTCCACCTCCCATAGCTATTTTTCCTGTGTCTCTTCTGCCCTGTATGTTCTTCTTCCTAAACTTCCCCAGGCTACCTGGGGAAAATGGTTGCTCAGGATTTGACAGAGGGAAGATAAATAAATACTGTATTAATAATAATAATAATAATAATAATAGTAGTAGTAGTAGTAGTAGTAGTAGTAGTAGTAGTAGTAGTAATAGAGCTCTGAATTAAGGAATATTTTTAATGTATATAAAACATGACATGTGGCAATGCTTAGGAATTACTTCTGTCTCTGTACTGCAGAATTACTCCTGGTGATGCTCTGGGGTTCATATGGGATGCTGGGGAGGGGGGAGCAGGGTGTTGAAATTGAATTGGTCACATGCAAAGAAGTGCATTACCCACAGTGCCACCTTTCTGATATGTTAAAATTTTTTGTTTTACTTTCAATGAGAGAACCTGGTGAATATTATAAATTGTTTAAAAACTCAGCAGAGCCTAGCAAACTACCCGTGTCGTATTTGATATGCCAAATACCAGTAACAATTATAGACCTCATTCCCATGACCTGATGGAATGGTTTGAGGCTCTTTATGTTCCTGGAGCAAGCAGATGCCCTTGGGCTCTACTAGTATGAGACAGGACAATGGAGATGTTACTGGTGCCTGCTCGAGCAAATCAGTGATGAAAGGGAGGACAGTGATACAGTGATACAGTTTAAAAACTACAAATTTATGGAGGCTAGTTAAATAGTACAGTGGATAAGACCCTTGCCTTAAACATAACCAATCTAGATTTGATCCCTGAACTCTTTAAGGTTCCCCAAGCCCCAACCTTACTATAGATGCTGGAATAAGCCAAAATCCAGCCTGGTACCACAGCTCAAAAAAAAAGAAAATCCACAATTTCTATGGAGTAAAGGCAAAAATTTTCTTTTTCTATAGATAGATTCAAGTTAGTTGAAATTACCAGACCAGATAGAGTGCCTGTAAACTTAAGAAACTCTGCAAAATATTTTAAAAAATTCTGAGTCTAGAATGTAATAACCTAAAGTATATGCTAAATGTATATAATGTATAGTTTTCCTTTGAAACATATTATTTCTACAGTCTTTTTTCTGGATAGCTTTATAAAGCATCTATTTGCATGTCCTGTGGACCCAATAAACACTTAATTGCTTCTCAAATAAAATGCACCTTGCATTTGACAGACCAGTGGATGAAAAATATTCCTGTTTATGTAAGAAATTTAAAATGACTTTGTAATACTTTGCTGTTTTAGTTTTTTTTTTTTTCATTGCATATTAGTTGTTTGAGAATCCTATCTGGATAATATGCAAATAGGAGTTAACTGCTCAGAGTTGAGAACAATTGACGTTAAGGGCTTCAAAGAAAGGGGTCAAAAGTTCACTTAATTGATTGATTTCATAATCGCTATGGATTGTTCCTTATGTGCCAGGCACAATGCAAGCGTTTAGAAAATGCAGTTTCAGCTTTCAAGAATTTAAAATTAATTTGGGGCAATAGACAAGAAAGTAACCATTTCCAGAGAGTGTGAGAGTATTAAAATGCGAGTATGCGGAGGGTGAATTGGGAGCACAGTCTAACAGTCAAAAGTTCTCCAGGATATTCAAGAAATTAGTTAAGTCCTCTATGATCAGCAAGGTCAAGGATGTTTATAGAAAACGTTTCAGGCAGAGTGAGTAACAAATGCACAGGTTAAAAAGCAAGTGAGCAAGGCAGGTTTCTCGCTGGAAATTAAGAGTCCTTCCATGTAATTGGAGCATAGATAGAGGGAGGGGAGGGCAAGAGTAAAGCCAGGGAGGGAAAGCAGGGTCAGCCATGGTGAAGCTGATTGTGACAAGCTAAAGAGCCAGTGCTGTCTGGTGCCAGTGAAGTAAATTAATCTAGGGAGTTCCGTGGTCAAACTTGTGTTTTGGAAAGATCACTCAAGCAGCAGGATGGGGGAATGCATTGTTAGCTCTAATAGTTTTCACTGTATATTTTGCTAATGATTGAGCACAGAATTTTAGCTGATTCTCACGTTTCCCCTACAGTCTTTGTTTATAACGATTGCTCTGTAGTCACAGCTCTGCGATATTGTGAGTGTGAGGCTACAACTTTGTGATAGAGGTTAAAAATATGAAATGAAATGGAAAAATGAACCAGGGGTCCAGAAAATGGCTATCTGGTTAATATGAGCTGCCCATCCTCGTAAATAAAACTTCATTAAAACACAGCCACAGCCAAATTGTAGTTGCTGCTGAGTCACAGCAAAACCAAATAGTGGTAAGAGATTATAGAATGGGGAGGTGAATGTATTGCTATCTGACCCTTAGGAGAAAAGCTTGCCAAGTCCAGATATGAATGATCAAAGAGTTATATGTTAATTAATTTGCATATTTGATCTATTGTTATTTGTTCCCTATATAAGAAAAGATTTCCAAAATATGCCTGGCTTGTCCAGTATTAATTTTCCAACCTTAAAAGCTGTGCTGGTAAGATGACTGTATCTTAGGAAGATGACTGTATTAATATCAGGTAGCAAATTATCTATTTGACATTCTTTCCCAAATCTTTCAAATAGGAACAGAGAATCTGCTTTTCTATGCCTGAGCTTGATTAAGTTTACCTTCAAGGAAACTTACTTGATAAGAGATGCTTTAAAAAAATATTCCTTATAACTTGAACTTGAAAAATTTCTAAGACACATAAGTATGAATTCATGGATGAAAGTTGGAAATTTTACTAGAATCTAGGTTTAATGTCTCTGGACTTAACGTTTTTTATGGGAGAAATATACAAAAGTACTTTGTCATTGACTAATTTTAGCAGTGTCTTAACACCCTGTTCTAAATAAGACTGTCTTGGATCACATCAAGTAGGCACTTTCCAGAGAACACAGGGCGCAGAGGTCAGACAGAAATACTGCAGTTAGTGTCTGACACCCTCCCCATAGCCCACAAGCTGCCTGCTCAGCCGTCCTTAGCTAGGACACCTTGAATATTTGAAAAATTGGGAAAGAGAGGCAAAAACCTGTTTCCTGCTTAAACCATCTGCAGAACTCTGTACTTGTCTCAGGAGAGCTGCACACATGCATCAGTAGCATTTACTTAATAAAAACCTCCTTTGACTAGTATAAGGCCAGAGAACAGTGCCATTTAAAAAAAAAAGTGTGTTTCAGCCTTTGATTGAAATGTTCCAACATTGGGAAAAGTCAATTTGCATAGCAGTTGGTGTTTCACCTCCTGGTGTTAAACCCATCTTCCTAGGCTGTCTTTTTGGACCTGTTAATCAAGTTTCCTGCCTTCTCTAGATAGCAGCCTAATTGCTTATGTCCTGCAGAAACCCCTCACCGAGAAAGAGATTTAATTTGTGCCTTAATCCAATATTTTTATGCAGTATGTTGGAACACTATTTCTTGTTATAGTATTTTGTCAACTCTGTCATGAGCTTCCTCAAAGAATGCCTTCCTTGAGTTAAATCTGACTTCTATTTTTCTATACCTCTGTGACATCTTTTGGTTTTATTTTTTGACCTAGAACATCCTTTCCTGCCAGAGAAAAATCATCATCATCACCATAAGAAATATTGATTGCCTGCCCACAGGGTACATTTCATTGTACCTGGTCCTGTGGGCTTGGACCAGTTTCATTAGCTTTCTTCTCTGATATAGCAGCAGCCGAAAAAAAACAAAACAAAATCTAGCTGTGTCATTCCTTATATTGGGAGAAGAAGAAAAATAATGTTCAAAAGTATGAACCAGGAATTAATACGGATCTCAGAAAAGGATGACTTAGTAAGAAATCTATTCAATCCCGTAAATGGATTAGACCTGACCTTCCACCTTGTTTCATTTTCTCTGGGTTTTTTTCTTGTTTTTATTTATTTATTTATTTATTTATTTAATTTTTTTTTTTTTGCCAACATGACTTTCTCTTCCATCTACCCTTTCCCTTTTTGCCCCCATCTGGCCTTCTGACAGCAGCAGAATGAGTGTTAGCTATGTACTATTATTTGACATCCTTCTTATAAAATTGAATTTCTTTTGATAAATGTCAGAGGGGACACACATTCTTCAGTAAAATGAGCTAAGCCTGGAGCATATTTGTCACTGCCACCTCACCAGTCATCTCTTTTGCCTCTGACAAATACAGTATGTCCTGAGCTTGTCTGTCCTTGGTGACCTTAAAGAAATGGAAAAGTGATCCCATCCTTTTTGATTTCAGCACTGTGAATTGTCACAGATGGCAAGTTAGAAATGATTAAAATGTTTACATATTTTTCCTTTACTGCTAACCTCTCTGGGCAAATGTATATAAGGATGGCCCAAAAAAGCAATGATGCTAAGTTAGTGTACTTTACAGTTTGCTTTTGGAAGTTTTTCATGATATAAAAATGCTATTAGTTTTTATTTTCACATCTCTCTTTCATATCCCACTAGAGGAATGAACTGGGGACAACACACACACTGGGAATCTAACCAGAGCTGGTCACATGCAAGGTCATTGTCAATGCTCCCCTCCGGATTCATTTATTTTATTCCAAATGGCATCATTGAATGTATATAGCAGAGCTGTTGCTGTGTTGTTGTCATCATTGTTGTGATTGTCATAGTCATATAGTCATTGTCTTCTTCCTTCTTCTTCTTCTTCCTTCTTCTTTCTTCTTCCATCTTCTTCTCCTTCTGCTTCTTCTCCTTCTCCTCCTCCTCCTTTTTTCTTCGTCTCCTTCTCCTTCTCCTTCTCCTCTTCCTCCCCCTCCTTCTTCTTCTTCTTCTTCTTCTTCTTCTTCTTCTTCTTCTTCTTCTTCTTCTCCTTCTTCTTCTTCCTCCTCTTCTTCTTCTTCGGTCGATCGTCTTCTTCTTCTCTTCTTTCTTCTTCTCCACCTTCTCCTTCACCTACTCCTTGTCCTTCTCATCCATCTCACTGTGTTCAGGACTTACACTTCACTTTGCACTCAGGGATGACTCCTGGTGGAGATTGGGGATGATGGTGCTGAACATCATATGGATGCTGGCTATGGAACTGGGGTGGTTCACATGCAAAGCAAGTGCTGTCTGTTGTACTATCTCATCGATCTTCTCAGACTGATTAAAAAAATAGTTGATTCCTCAACATTGATGTTCCCTTCCTACATCTGAAACACACACATACACACACAGAGTCATACATACACACATAATGCTAAGTCTGGCAGTCTTGGCCTGATGAATTAGTATTTTGGCACAGATAATGTGATGCTACTTAACCTGACAGTGCTAAGAACCACTGAGGCTATATCCAGCAGTGCTCAAGGATCATGCAGTATCAGGGTCCAAATTCAGGGCCTTGAGTATATGTACTATCATTCAATCTCTCCCCAACCCCGTATGGGTCATATTTTTGCTGTTGCTGTTTTGGGGTCACACTGGGCAGTGCTCAGGTCTTCTCGCTTCTGACTATGTACTCAGGAATCACTCTTGGTGAGAATGAACCTGGGAGAACCATGTGCAAGACAAACACCCTGCTCACTTTAGTTCCTGTGTCATGTTTTTGAAGAAGAAAAATTCACATGAAATAACCTTAAACTTTATCCTGTATTAGAAAGCCTATTTTACTCTTTACCTTTCTAGATTTCTAGCTGAGATAGCTTTTTTAACAAAGAACAGATTAGCAAGAGAAAAAGTTAATGTCATACATCTGAACTCCTCATATCCAAGGGCAATTCAGACAAATCAAGCTTATTCATCCTGAATTAAGGAGAGAAAAGAGAGCTGGAAGACCAGTTAAAAATTCCGATTTCCTGGGAATATAAACTATACAGCTCCAAACTCTACCACACTGACAATCCAGTAATAGCAAAGCAGATTGGATGGGACGTAACATAGCAGTCAACCAATCTTTACTAACAAAAACATTAACACAGAACGCTTAACTTGTAACAACATTTTAGTAATCCCTCATATAAGGACTTACTGTTCCTATGATGAGATACAACACTTTTCACAAATTTCTTCTAAGGAAATATTTTTTGGTAATTCATTAGCAATTTACTGGTAACAACAATATAAAATAATTAGTATGAGCCTGCTACAGGGCTAGGCTTGGGGGGTGATTGGAAAAATTGGAGACAATGTGGAGAGAGAAGGTGACAGTGGCAGTGGATTTGATGCTGCAATATTGAATACCTGTAGCAAATCATCATGAACAAGTTTGTAAACCATGGTGTTTAAATAAATTGGGGAGGGGGAAGCAAATTATAAAAGGAGAAGGGAAGGAATCTGAGACTTTAGAAGAAAGGCAACAACTTACCAGAAGATACTTGTCACTTCACTTGTCTTCCCATTGATCATCCATTTGCTCGAGCAGGCACCAGTAACATCTCCATAGGTCCTGTCACATGCTAGTGTAGCCCAAGGGCATCTGCTCACTCCAGGAACATAAAGAGCCTCAAACCATTCCATCAGGTCATAGGAAAGAGGTCTATAATTGTTATTGGTATTTCAATTACAACACTTGGCAGGCTCTGCCGTGTGGGTGGGATACACTTGTAGTCATCTCTAATCTCGAACATTTATTGATGAACAGCACGGCCATAAAGAGGCCACATGAGCCAGGCTTGTGATCAGCTCTTCAACAAATGTTTCAAAAAAGTTTTTCCGGGGCAGAATGATAGTACAGTGGGTAGGCTTTTGCCTTCCAGGCGGCCTACACAGGTTCAATCCCTGGTATCCCATAATATCCCTGAGCACCGCCAAGAGTAATTCCTGAGTGCAAAGCCAGGAGTAATCCCTCAGCATAGGCAGTTGTGACCTACAAAGAAAAAAAAATTTTTTTTCCAGGTCATAAAAGGACTCAAGAAAGCTTTAATAAATAGGCCTTGTTAAATTTTCCTTGTTCACCACACTTAGACCATATTCTTTGTCATTTTCTCTGATGGTAACAAGAAAACAGTCTCTTCTCTTAATGGTCCCTCTATAAAGTTTTATTTATGCCATCAAGGATGGAAGATAAAAATTTTTCTTGCATTTTCTTGGTCTTAATAGCCTTTAGCTCAAAAATATCCACATACTGGAGCTGGAACTATAGTACTACAGATAGGCCATTTGTCTTTGCGTAGATATATATATATATATATATATATATATATATATATATATACACATATATACATATATATACATATATATACACATATATATACATATATACATATATACATATATATACATATATATATGTATATATCCACGCAAGACAAGGTGTGGGGGGTTCTAGCCCTGGCCTGCCACCCCAGCAGAACCTCACAACAAGCCAGACCACCCTCCCCTACTCCATGGGGCCCGCCATTTTCCACATCTGGAATTCCACATCCACGCAAGACAAGGCATGGCAGGTTCTAGCCCTGGCCTGCCACCCCAGCAGAACCTCACAACAAGCCACCACCCTCCCCTACTCCATGGGGCCCGCCATTTTCCACATCTGGACTTCCCTCTCGCCACAACTCCACCCAGCAGACCAGACTATCACAGCCCGGATCATCGACAGCCACCCTGCAGCAGTTTTTTTTTTAATCCGGCCCAGGTATGCTGAACCAGAGACTCTCAGAAATGGGGCAGAGCTGCTACTTGCTCTCCCTGTGCCCAGCTGCTCGTGAGACACTCGGGGAGGCATGGCGGGTTCTAGCCCTGGCCTGCCACCCCAGCAGAACCTCACAACAAGCCAGACCACCCTCCCCTACTCCATGGGGCCCGCCATTTTCCACATCTGGACTTCCCTCTCATCACAACTCCACCCAGCAGACCAGACTATTACAGCCTGGTTCACACGGCCACTAGCAGCCACGCCGGTTCATCAATAAATGTTTTATTTAGGGTGA